>MU227143.1:132975-180551 GCA_018584345.1 Thuja plicata | reverse complement strand
CTGCATATGTCATCTGAGTTTCAGTATGGAAGATGTAACCTTAAAGAAACACTTGTTTACTACATTCATTTTTGAATGCACAATGTAATGATCATTTATGAATCTGAAAGTGTAAATTTGATCAAAAATTATGTTAGAGTAATAAAGTGATTCCACTTATTAAATAAATCATATTGACTTAATTATTAAGTCACTTATTATCTCTCTTTTACTTAAGCTAAACTTTAGGCATATAATAATTAATTCTTTTATTAATTATTATTATGCAACCTATATTTTCCCTTTAGGGTTTCCGATTTAGGGTTTTGGTATCCTTTTATAAGGATTCCCTCTTTGTAAATTATCAAAAAAAATTGATGGTTATTAATTAATTGAGGATGTTATTGTATTAAGTGTTTTTCTACATTGTTTGCACAATATGTTTCCTCTTCCATCGATCTGTGGTTTTTGGCCTCCATAGCTTTTTTGCTTCTCTCTTTTTGTGACAGGTTTGCATGAAGGTGATTCTTGGGAGCTGTGGGTTGATAGTTTTCATCAACTCCAATATGGTATCAGAGCTCCAGATCTTCATGCCCCTGTTCTCTTCATGAGAGAATTGGCCTTGTTCTTTAATCTGTATTTTTGAGAGGTTTTTGTCTCAGAATTTAGTGTTTTTGGGGAGGATTTTTTTTGGAGTAGTTTGAGCAAAAACTAACATCTGGGTTGTGTCTGGAATACCCCCAAAACCCCTATTTTCATATAAGGCACGTCTTATTTGGACATAGTTGAAATTTGGGCCCTCTTTTTTGCTTACATGATGTATGCACATTTTTGAGGCAAAAATCCACCTCGATTTCTATGCCGCTGATGTCAGAAACAACAGGCCCCAAGATTTTTTAAATTTTTTCAAAAAGAAACAAAAATATTTTTTTTTGTGTTTTTTTTATATAAAAAAAAGCATGTATTTTTTTTTTTTGTTAAAAAAAAACATAATGTTTTTTATATTAAAAAAATAATATTTTTTTCTGCCATTTTGGTGGGAAATTTGGAGGCAGAATTTTTTTTGGAGGAATTGCCAGTTTAGCAGGGCTCCACCAATTTTGGCTGAGGTTTCATGAGGTTCACTTCTATTTTGACCTCCCGGTGGTTTTTTGCTCATATCTGGAGCAAACGGAGGCCGATTTTCAACTTCCTTATATCGCCAGAAAGCTCTTTCCAAGATAAACGTCTTTATGGAGGATATATTTTTTAAATTTTACATCTTGCAAGTTTTTTCTCCTGTCAAAGTCAGCAATCTTTTTTGCACTCTGGGAGCCATATCTTGCTCTTCTAGACTCCTTTTTTTGACTTCCGCATGGCGTCGGAAAGCTAGTTCTGTCCTCTTTCTTCTTCTATAGGTCTCACACCTAGATTCTGCTCCAAGTATCTATGTATTCAATTTTTTGCTTTATGACATATTGGTAGATATCTTGGATGTTTCAGGTCCTGGGATCATTTCCTTCTATGAACATTGTATACACCTTTTTCTGTAGCTTTCTTTTGTAAACGCACTGAAATAAAGTGCCTATAGTTGCATATCTGGGATCTTGTACACCTTGTGCTTGTTTGTACTCACACTCAGTTATAAAGTTCCACAGGGGGGTTATGATGTTTTTCTTTTTGTGCTCATCCACCTTTGTCAAGAGAGTGTCCCTTCCACGACATTAGCCTCATGATGTGTGTCTAGAAGATCATTTCATCTACTTTGACACCACCCTTTATCCTGTGCTTGTACCTTCTTCTGCACTATTGGTGTTCCTGATTCTTCTTCTTGTAGTTGTTTTTGGCATTGCATTTTAACATTCCTGTCAAACCTCTCCATGTTCAACATTATGGGGGGGTATCTCATGTTGGTTCTAATGCTTCCTTGGTTCGATTGAGTGATCTATGTATTTAGTATTTGTTCCTATGTACTAGGCAGATGTAGTGGTTGGTACCTATACATTTCAGTGAGATGGATCATTTACCATATGGACACTCTTCTTTCATTCCTATTTTGGAGGCATTCTTCCATCGATCAGCTCTTCAAGATTTGTTTAAAGTCTTCTCTACCTATCATGTTCTATTACAGTGGAGGTTCCAGTAGTTATTTTTTGATAGTGTTTGCAGCTTCATGCTTCAGAGGTGTTCTACATGTTCTTTCTTTGTTCCTATTTTCTGGGACTTTCTCTAGTTTGGAGGCTTCTTCTGTCCTTCACTAGGCTTCATCTCTTTTTGGAGAGGGGTTTTTCCCACTAGGTTTTCTCCTTTTCTCCTCTTTACAAAGATTTTTTGTATTGGGTACCTCATTAGGCCTTGTTGCCGGGACCCATTTTTCCTGCTTTCAGTAGTTGTTTCTAGGTTTTTAGCTTCTCCCTAAGTTTATCTTAAGGGGGGGTGTTAGAGTAATAAAGTGATTCCACTTATTAATTAAATCATATTGATTTATTATTAAGTCACTTATTATCTCTCTTTTACTTAAGCTAAACTTTAGGCATATAATAATTAATTCTTTTATTAATTATTATTATGCAACCTAGATTTCCCCTTTAGGGTTTCTCATTTAGGGTTTTGGTATCCTTTTATAAGGATTCCCTCTTTGTAAATTATCAAAAAAAATTGATGGTTATTAATTAATTAAGGATGTTATTGCATTAAGTGTTTTTCTACATTGTTTGCACAATATGTTTCCTCTTCCATTGATCTGTGATTTTTGGCCTCCATAGCTTTTTTGCTTCTCTCTTTTTGTGACAGGTTTGCATGATGGTGATTCTTGGGAGCTATGGGTTGATAGTTTTCATCAACTCCAATAACTTAGAGTACAAATATAATCTGATAATATGAATGTAATAGCAATGTATTTCTTTTGCATTGGCTAAATAATAATGTCAAAGAGATGTTTCTTTATGCAAATTTTTAAATGTAATGACTACTATCCCGCATGTGAAAAATTTGGGTAACAATTCTGGTGACCTTTGATGGATGTCTGCCTACTTGACATTGGGACCAGTAGCCTAAATAGTCCATTGGGAATTGAGTCTACTGATCACCTACAGAAACCCTAAACCTAATCTGTGGATATAAGAAAAGCATTTCCCAATGATTGCGGGTATGTTTATAATTTGTGATAGTGAAGTAAAAAATTCATTATCACAAATTGTAAATGTATTTTTAATTATTGAGGAATGATTCCCTTGTGTTTGCAGATTTGGACAACAACCTTGGAAGACCTTGCAAACCTGAAGACTTATTGAAAACTAGAAAAACTAAAACTAAAACTGACCTAATTGTGCTTGACAACACTTAGGGAAACTGGAAAACTAACCTACCCTAACCTAGAAGGCCATAAACTCTGCTAAACAAAACCATTTACTGGCTCATTAAAATATTTTCCTTTCCTCCTCAAATTGCAATAATACACACGCTTATTGGCAAATACTAGAAAACTGAACAATGAAGCATATACAGCCAGGTCATGCAATATTTCAAAAAGAGGGGAAGAGTTTTGACTTACTTCACTCTTCTGATGGAAATCTAAATCATCATGTTGTACTGGATCTTCCTCATCAACCTCCTCACAAATAGGAGTTTCTGTAAATGAGGACTCTCTTTTACTCTCCAGCTGGGATAGATACCGGATTGGACAACCTCTTGAGATGTTAAATTTTGACTTTATGCTACTAGATTCTTTGCTTCCCTCTGGTTCTTCATGTTTGTCTTGCATCATTAACTGCCATGAGAGCTCCTCCTCCATGGTCAAAACATCAACATCTTCTGTCAAGTCAGCTAGGAACTCATCAAAACTATTAATCCACTGGGAATTAGGAGCACTTGGTTTCAGCTTGCATTCCTGCACATAATTATTAGAAAGAGTGTCCTCCAACATAGAGCATCCTTGAAAAGGCACAAACTCTGGCATTTCAAGATTCTCACAAAAATCTGCAATAATGTGGTCAAAACACTCTTCTAAGGTTTGGTAAGCTTTTTGATCGTGAACAGCTTGCTGTACTAAAGTGACTTGAATCTCCTATTCTTTCTATTGACCTACAAAAGAGGGTAACTCCTCAAAGAGAAGTACAACCACCTCTTGCTGGTCAAAAAAGTCTCCTGTAGCCAATGATGCAATTTTTTGACTATCCATCTTAGAATATATAGGAAGATCTGCAACTGAATCCAATACCTCTTGTTCTATCAGATTTGAGATAATAACCTCCTTCTTAGCTCCCTGATCTGGAGATGACTCTCATGTAACCACCTTGATAAGATTTGGCATTTGGAAGCCAAGGTGCTTAGTCCATGAGGGCTTCCATGAAAACTTGGTATCTTTCTCATCTAGCTTAGCTACATTACACATCTCTGACTAAGAGTCACTAAAGTAGGCTGGTAGACCATGCTCACTCAGGGGCTCTCATAGGGGCTGTCTCCCTTCTTATGCAGGCTTATAAGTTGGAATATCCATCTTAGATCTTGCTTGGATCGTAGGCTGACTAAAGGCACAAGAAGCTGCTTGAGCTTCTCGCTCTTGTAATTTTTTCATTAACTACCTCATTTGTTCCTCTTTAAATGCAACTTGCTTGGCAATCAGCTCCTACTCGTACTTTTGAGCCTCCATCTCTTGCTGGTGTATGTGAGCTTGATAAGATAGCTCCTCTTGATGTATGCCATACTCTTTCTCTTCCTCCACAGATCTCATTTATTCTTGAAAGTTCTTCAAAATATCATCAAGTCTCATTTTTGGAACATGCTAGAGATAATTCTGAGAATCATCAAAGAAACTCCTTTGTGGCTACTGGTATGCATGCTGCCAAGAAACTTGCTGCTGGACTGGAGGGTGGTAAACATGAGATGAGTTCTATCCTTCAAATTCTGGAACAAAAACACTAGCAGGGCCATACTGATATGGTTGACATTGAGAACATGTAGAAACATCTTCATAAAATGGAGGATAGTAATCCATCTTAGGCACCAAATCTATATAAAACTAGTAGATATAACCTTAGAGTTGCCAGATATGCATAACATTGACCTCCTAAAGGCTTGCAACCTGCTAGATGCATATCAAAACCAAGAAGAACTGTGAAATCTATGACCCTTCATCCCACCCGGTGTGCCAAAAACTATTCAAGCTTAGAATTTCCACCCTAACTCAGGCATTAGGGCTACACAACAATTACATCCTAACAATGGAAACCTCCTCTAGCTGTGGGTAGACTATGAATGAAGAGGAAACTCCAGATTCTAGGCCGGTTCCTATTTGATTCGAGATATCACCTCTTGATATGAAACTTGATGGGGAAAAGGGAAAAAGGATTAAAACTAAAAGGGAAAATGGGTTGATACACCAAGAATCGATTCAGAATTTTGATGGAAAGATAAAACAATAACTCCACCTGATACATCAAAGGTTTAATACTTCAAATCTCTGTTCAACATATAGGCTAACAGATTTCACTACTAGTGTTAAACCACAAATAGCTCAAATAGTCATAAAACATACATTTTCATACAAGGTTTTAAATAATTGATCACCCTAGAAAGGAATATAAATGCACCCACTTCTCTTGGATAACAATGAAAATAACACTTGCAAAGAAAGATGAAACAAGATCATAGAATCAAAACTCCACATGTATGAGCCAATGAAACATCTACTTTATTCTTCACCAAAACTTGACAAAATGTGATTACAAACATGAATCCAAGGCACTAAGAAACAATAAGCTCACTTTGCCTTCTTTTCCAAAATCTGCAACCCCAATGGATACAAAATGCACAAAAAAGACTATAGGAACAAGATAGTTCACTATATCAACCTTCTCTCTAGATTCTAAACCTCTAACTATGAAAATGAAGCTCATTCATATATCCCTCAAGACTAATCTCAAAAATGAGATCTCCCTCCAAAAGCCCCTCAAAGATAGATAGATCATCCTAAATCAAAGGCCCAAAATGATGCCTAAAATCTAGTTTAACAACTACCCCTCCAAAAGGCATATTCCTAAATTTGAGGCATAATTAGTGCCTAAAATATAGCCCCTAAAGGCCCATTTTGAAAATGAGATACCCCTAAAGTTGGCTTTTAAAATATTTTCATCTTTTTTACATAAGGTACCAACTTTATTACAAAATACATTACAAAAATCCATCAAAATGCATAAATCTACCCACATTTGCATAAAAACTCCAACTCCTATGACTTAGCTGACACCATAGCTTGGGCTAATTAAGCCTAACTTGATTCACATCTAAAGAAAATATCTTTAATTTCTAGCTATCAAGGTACTATCGTGGTATTGTGGTTATCCATGCATTACTCCTCTGTACTTTGGACTACAAAACTCTATGAAATCTCACATAGGTATTGTCTTGTATCTCATTTGCATTTAGTTTTGAAGAAAACTTGTTATGGTTTCTCAGCTTTAGGGCTGCCATGTTTATGGTTCTACATTTCTTATCTTGACTTCCTTTGTCTCCATGCAATCTGGAGCTTTCCATGGTATTAGTTTACACACTATGGTTTTACCTTAGTCTTTTGCATCTATAGGTAAAGAAGGAGCTTCTATTGTCAAACTTGGGCTCTTTGTTCTGTGAGTACTACTTTTGCAAAGTGGAGTTAAATGCCATAACACAAGGCACGATCTTGGGCTCGGGCTCTTGGTTGGAGTCATGATTTCTCTGCATAACACATGGCATTAACTATGATTGTAACTTAGCCTATGCTAGAGTTACAATATGCACATCAGCTGGAGGGTGAGCGTTTGGCACTGTGATGTATGTTCTAACTAGGAACTTCTCAAGAAGCTCAGGTTGCATGTAGAACATGTGCTCTACATTATTAACTGGTATTCACTTTTTTCTACATTTTGACTAGAGTATTAGATTTCATATTACATAACACTACACATCTACCTTTGGATTGAAACATGAGTCTCCTTCTGTAGCTCGACTTGCCCCCTGGGGTCCACCTTTGAACTTTACATGTTGTCGCTATACCTGGTTTTCCTCCATTTTTTTTTAGCATGAAGCTCAGGCTTGACATAGAGGCTTATCTACATCTTGATTTCACCATGCTCATCATATAATGCTCAGATAAGTAGCATTTGATGCCTCCCTCTATTTTGAATGCTATCATCTTTTGCAATATTGTTTTAAGTTTTTTGTGTTTTAACAAATTGCATCTTTCTTGTAAAATAGATCTTGGTCCTCATTTATCTCACTACTAAATCTCCTCTTCTATGTCATGAAATCTGTAGCTTCTCTTTGAGTTATGTTATCTGTTTGCTTTACTTTGTAACTCTCTTCTTGGAAGTAAAAACAAAATATCTGCAAGCTGTCATTTTGTTGATAAATGAATATTTCTTGTTGAATTGACAATATCATACGTTTGACATGCATCTTTGTGTCTTGTGCTTTGTCTCCCTCTATTACTGTCTGAACATTTTGCTATCATGTGGAGACCATGTTGTTTGTGCCTTTTGAACTGGAATCATCTCTTCTTGTCTGTAGCTTACTATTTTGTGTGGAGACCATGCTGTTATAATATATGAAACTTGTTGTCCTCTGTTGATAGGGCTTTGTGACTGGGTCTGCCAACAGACATAAGTTGTCCCTGGGTACCGGAGTACCAGCCAACTTTTCCTATAAAGGTTCTCTGGAGAAATGAGATTCCCTGGGCCTCCAAGCACATGAGAGTTGGGTCTTGACAGTGCGGAGCTCGGTTGGGAAATGTGACTGTTTCTCGAGGGGATAGCTAGTTATCTTCAACTCATCAACTCCAGGGTTTCAAGTAAATGGGGTTTTCTCCAAGCATGTTTACACTTAACAAATAAACTAAAAAATATCTTGCAGGGTGAGAAGTATTTTGTTTACCTATAGTTATGCTTAAACATTCAAAACATCAACAATGCGCTAATGCACTACACTAAATACCGAAGAAACATACAACCATCAGTTCATATTCCATCAGTAGCAAAAGAAAGGAGGTCATTAATCTACTTTAAGCATTAGAGCAAAAGACATGAAGAATACAAAGCATAAAATACCATTAACCCTGAAGACAAAATGCCAACAATATCATTGTGAGAATCCTTCCTTCCTCATTAACATTCTTCTAGCAAGCACTGGTGCGTGGTACAACAACAACTCTCAGGGAGAATTTAACTACTAAACTTAAAATAATGGAGCATTGAGCTCTGCAACTAGAGAATGAGAAAACTGTTGTGCTATTAATTATGGACTACAAAATCATCAATTTCGCCGACCCTTGGAATGAGGTCAGACTTATTATTTATACACATCTTTTGACCTAACCCTAACCCTAAATTATTTTATACTTTACAATAAAATATATTATTTGGTGGCCGGTACTACCTGCACCACGTTACAAAAAGCCTCAAGATGGAAAAGGCCTGACAAGTTAGAAAAATAAGACAAGGGAGATGGAGTGGAAGAATCAGCCTCGAGAAGAGAACCAGGATGGAGAAAGAAGAAATTTGATCCCCTAGGGATCGAGGCTACATGCCTAATAAATGGGAAAGTGGCGCTTTGTCTTCGATGCGCCAAGTGTATCTCTAAAAATAGGCCTTGGGAAGACCATCTTTCAGAAACCTCCCATCGAGCTGATGTTCCTTGTCATAGTTTCCTATCTTCTGACAACCCTTATTACTGTCCTTAAAGTGACCAGTCAGTATTGAGATTTGAGACACTAATCACATGAAGAATTAAAAAATGTGGGATCTAAAATTTCATGATCTGGGAACTTGCGTTCCAAATGAATAAAGAATACAAAATATGGTGTCCGGTTCTATTTTTTTGGACCCGGAGAACTTTATTGACATATACCTTTTCCCAAGCTACCAAAACTTAGCTTATAGCCTCCTCATCTATGCTCTAGATGCTATCCCACCTGCTATGGACAACCTCCATTGCATCCTCAACCTCTCCGGCCCCATCCTAGAATTCATTCACTATCTTAATGGCATCATGTGACTGAATCATGGTCTTTGACAGCTGGGATAACCTGCCTTGATCAAAATCTCCACCTGATGGATACAGGGATTCCATCCCTTTGTTGAACTTGCTGAGGACATGATCCTTTGGGGTATACATTCCAGTGATGAGGGGATCAAATTGTGATACCCCAACCACAAATGCCTGAAATAAGCCCAAGGGATATCAGGCACTTGTTAGCTTCTCCTTTAAGGTCTTAACTAGTTCCTTCCAAACCTCAATTTTGAGGGCAAGTTTGGAGTACTAGACCTGGAGGGAATCATATGATTCCTCCCCCAAAATGCCAGACTCGGTGGAAACCTCTTCGCCAATGCTATGGATTTGTTCCAATTTGGCCATCCATTTCTCATACTTCTCTAAGTCCTACTCTCATATCTGAGTGGAGCTTCTTGCACGTTCAAGGTTGAGATCTACCCTGTAAAAGTCTAGGAGGGACGCTGCTAGAAATTCTCTTATCACAGTTATTTGCTTGGCTTCCCACCCATCCACTGCTTGTGCCTTTTTTTTCATCATGCGTAGTGAGTCCATGTCACCCTGTGCAAGTGGCAATCTAGAAGAAGGGGTTTTGGGGTGGACTTCGACCAAGGATCATGTTTGTTCTACTAGAAGTGCGAGGGGATTTTCATTCATCTCTCTTTCCTCTTATAGCTTCTGCCCCTATTTTGTATACCGGGCCTCTATAGCCTTGGTAGCCTCTTTTAGAAAGTCAAGTTCTCCTTTCTTGTCTCTTTTCCCCAGCTCAACCTCCATTATAGTGTAGTCCTTAGGCCTTGTGGCCACTACATCTATATTTTCTAGGGGTGTTGCGATGACCGCAACTGTACTACCTATTGGGTTGGTCTGTAGAGTATGGACCACCTGTGCCCTTTTGGGCTTCTTTGTTTCAGCATTCTTGGCCATCATTTCAGCCAATGACAAGGGAGCTCCTATAGGTGTCACCAGAGCCTTTCTCTTGTTGGTTTCTACTAGCCATTGGGGCGGCTGGTGTGGTCTTGCTACCAATTCCTACTCACTAAGATTCATTTCTGAATTTGGCAGTGCATTCCCTGAGTTTATATTTTCTTCCAGCTCCTTTTCCTGTTCTTGTTCCAGTTCCTTTCTTGCCTCCTGTTCTCTTTCTGTTTCCTATTCTCTTTCTATTTCTTGTTGTCTAGAATCTTCTATGTTTTCTGCCATGCTGGCATCTTCTATAAAATCACCCAGGATCTTTTCCCCAGTCTCTATTTCTGTATTCTCAGGGACTTCATCTCCCCTAGTGTCACCGAAAACTTCTTCATTTTCCTCTTCTGGGACCTCTTGGTCCATTGGCTGCTGCTGTTCTTGGGCCTTATCAGCCTCATCTACTTCAAAATTTTATTCCTCCATTGGGACATCTTCCAGAGGTGGGTGATGTCACTGGCCAAAGTTTAACAAGGTGGCAGCTTTCACGACCTCACCGAAAGTGCTTTAGGGCACTTGGTTACCCAAAGTCTCCAAACGCACCTGGAGTGTGATGGTCAGAGGTATGGTTGTTCCCTAGGGTCCAGGTTCTCCTTCCATTAGGGGCTCGAGTGTAGGTTGCCTTGGCATATCTTTGGTCCTTTGGACCGATAATTCCTCCTATTTAGGCTCTGTTTCTATCTCCCCTTAGCCTCTTTCTCTGATATATCTTTTTTTGTGTGGGCTTCTTTAGTAGGGGCCTCCTTTTCTTGAGCCTCGATTTCCTCCACTGCAGTATTTACACCTTCTCAGATCTCTAGAAGCTCCTCCACTGAGAAGGTGTCATTAAAATCATCATGTGGCAGAGAGGAGTCAAAGACATCCTCAAGTTTAGGAGAATTTGAACTTACATCTACTGGGGGCTTCTCGGGCATACCAAGAGGAGAAATTGGTATTGGGGCCACAACTCTTTTCTTTTTCCATATAAGGGAAGTCCTAGTGTCCAAAATACCAGAAGACTCTACCTCAGAAAAATTCTACTTACTCATCATTGCTGCCAATGAGGGAGGTCTCGTTGGGCGAGCAGAGGTCACCAGAGTGATCAAGAGACCAACGACCACCTGCATGCTAATTTGTTCGCTGGCCAACTTAGCTGCCTCCATCTAATCATGTAATTTTTCCATTAGGAGTGTGGGGATTTGAGGGGACACCTTAGGTGCTGGGACTCCCTCCTTTTCTTTTCCTTTACTTTTTCTTTCTTCAGTGGGCACAACATACGAAGAAGTTCTAGCACCGACTGAAGAAGGGATGACCAATTTGACTGCTGCTTTCTTGTAGGTGCTCTTGGGGAACACCCAGGAAAAGTACTTGTGACTTGCCTCTAGGATGGGGTGGCATACCCCATCAATCATCAAATTCTTTGGAGTGGCCCAATCCCCTGAGATCAAAGGTGTCCTGGAAATCTGCCCAAAAATATTCAATGTCATCTTCATGTGGAGGGATGACCTTGGTAGTGCGGTGATAATTTTTCCACGGGGGTCATAGTTCTTTCAGGTGTGGTTGAATTCAACTAGCCCCAATCCTTTTAACTCATTATTCACCTCCCAGGTTGTAGAGAGGCTACATGTATAATGCCCACAAGAAAAGGGGAATGAGACATTAACAAACTTCTTCAATGTGAAGAAGGCATGCAGATCCATCATCTATCTGCAAAATTCCAAATTATCCTATCCCCACAATACTGGGGAAGGAAATAGGGCTTCTTGTTGAAGCCTGTCACCCTGATGTACGTGTGGTGCCTAAATTGAATAAAATATTGGCCATAAGAACTGATCAGTGTCATTGCCTCTTGTGAGAGGTGGTACCCAAAATCTCGGGTAAGTGTAAGGATGTTATTGTAAATGAAGGCATCATTTACATGACAAAAATTCTAGAAGCTTAGCTCCCACTGCAATTGGGGATAATGATCCCAAGGTGTAACCTTTCCCAGACCATTTATGAGCTCTCCAACCATTCCTAGGCCCTGAAAAGCTAGCCTTTGTTGTTCCAATGCCCACAACACATATGAATTCATATAAAATTGTGAATGTTGGGCAATAGTCCTCATTTGTGTATCTACATGATTGGATATAATTGCCACCCAGTTAAAGGTCCTATTGTGCATTGTTATGCAATATAAGAAATAATACATCCATGCCAAGAATTCCTGGGTGTGGGGCCATCTGAGGATCCTGCACAGAAATATTATGCCCACTTGAATGGGCTCCTTAAAATCCCTGCGGGGAATTTCCAATTTCATCTTTTTATAGTCTTGCTTTGGAGACTTCAACCAGTTGTTGTTAAGGTGCTGCCGGGAAATAATTTTGGCCTCACCAAACTCCTTTAATGAGCTGGCCCTAGTGATTACTATAGACCCTTTGAATTGTGGGATTCCCAACCTGGAAGCAAAGGTGGGGGCATCCAATGTGATAATGGTGGCAGGATATTGTAGCGGCTGGGGATCTGGAAGCTAAACTGAGTGAGTGGCCGGATTATATAATACCACCAACTACCTAATAAGCTCAAGGGACTACAACATGCATGGAAAATTTGTGGCCTTGATGATGCTAAAGGCAGCTAAGTAAGTTGCTATTTTGTCCCCTTGTTCTTTCAACCTATAAATCATCTGGATTAGACCTTGTAGTTCAGTCCAAGACCCGGGGTCTGGATCTGTCATTTCTTGAACCTTGGAGTCTATTTTAGACCCCGCAACACCTCCATCCTTTAGATATTTGGAGGTCAGAGGTAGCTTTTCGAACTTTCTTTCAAGTTTCAATTTTGTGGCTGTCCAGGTGGAGGTGGTTGGTAATTCTAGACTATCAGGAGGTGCGAAATCGTCAGACATTTTGAATTATTCTCTCAGCAACTTGCAAGACCCAAAAACTGTCAGAACATATAAGAATATGAAAAACTCCAGGAGATTTTCCACCAGCCCGCACCTGTCAAACAAATGTTAGCACATACATCAAAAACCTCAGGAGTGTGTTGACACGGTGACAAGGGAAAGAAAGAAAACAAGATCCTACTGAGAGTCTGGAGTCCAGACAAACTAGCCATTGCCAATGTGACTGGCAACAAAGTTGTACTCTGGTTGACATGCGCTAACACGTGGGAAAATGGCAGGTGGCATAAAGATAGTTATGGCATTGATTAGCACAAGTGGGCCGACATGGGGCAAAATTGAATTCCAGATTGGATGCATTTTAATTGCCATATGTGAGAAATTAATCTAGCCATTAATATGATGAGACAAAGGAGAGAGAAAGTTGCCATGGTTTGAACCAGTGAAGTGCTGAGTTTGACCCGTGGTGACTCTGTCTCGACGAGCTCTATCTCGTCAGGTCAAAATTCATGACAAAGCACAAAGAACTCGACATTGAAGGATATACACAAAAAGGTACAAGAAGGTGGAGGGCTAAAGGGTATATACACAAAATATAGAAGATATACATCATAAAAAAAGGGGACCCAACATGAGCCAAAAGCAACAAAAAAAGGGGACCCAATATTTTGCACACAAAATATAGGGACAAGTATGCAGGGCATAACAAATGGCGACTATCTGGGACAAATGCCTTGGTGCATTTGAGAACCATAGAGTCTCTAGTTAGCAAAACTGCAACCAATCATTAGTCAAAGCATCTTACCTGTAAGGCATGAAATGTCTGAGAAAATCTGGCCATGCGTGATTCAATCTGTGATCCTTTCACCAGTTGTGAAGTGTGTGCTTTGGAAGAAAGTCAAGCCGATGACCTCTGGGAGAAGTAGAGAGGAGGCACTAAGTATATCAAACCCCAAAGTCATCAAATTTGCTCATTTCTCCATATACTAAAGTTTCATTCCATTTATTTTTCTTATTATTTTGCTTGTTTCTAGGTGGGAGGGCGGTACTTATTTCACCGTTAAGCTTAAGCTTAGCTAAATTTAATGGCAGTACTTTTGTCACCCCTCTACCCACCTTAATTTTCTGAATGGGGAAGAAAAACTTTTGACCCATAAAGAATCTTTAAAGTTCAAACTTGGGTCAATCAGCTAGTGCAATTGATTTACCCTCGGTGTGTCCGATTACTTGTTCCCTTTAAATTTTTATTTAAATGATTACCAGACTTTCATGGATAAATCCGATGAAGATTACTCATAATTTGCTACCAAACTTGCAAAATGACTCCGGAGACCAAACCAATTCCATCATGCTAAAAATAGATTCTAAGTTCACCGTCATGCCAAAGGAACCATCTTGGAGACTAGATATTATGCGAAGCATACCAGCCTATAAAAAGGGGGGGCAAAACACTAAAAGCTTGAAAAAGGAAACAGAACCAAAAATGAACAAAAGAGGAGGGATGGTCCTGGAGGATGGCCAAAAAAACTATTTACAAAGAAAAGCACCCCAAATAGGGACACCAGGAAATAAATTTTTACAAGCGAGAAGACTTACATATAATATAACCTTGGGAAAACTTGCCTCATTCAAAGTAATGTTTGAGAAACTGCCCATTGAAGGGTAATGGGAGGGGTTCTCCAATCATGGTATTGATGCAATAGGTATTTGCCCCACAAATTTTTGAGATCAAGTATGGTCCGAGCTAGAGCCATTAGAACTTGGTGTGCTTTCCTTTCTTTTCCTAAGCTTTATCCCACAGGAGGACCAAGTCCAAAATCTGAAAGGGCTTGTATTGGGCTCTCTAGTCAAACCATCATTTTACCACTGCTTGGTGACACACAAAATGTTCAAGGGCTATGTCTCATTGTTCTTTCATCCACACTAGATTTAGAAGCCAAACCTCCATAATGTTATCCCGGTTGACGAATTCCTGTATGAACTGTAAAATTAAGATTTGTAAGTTGATTGGGAATATTGGGTTCTAGCCATAAACTAGATGGAATCAGGATGTTCCCAAGGTGACCTTAATTCAAATGTGATCCACCTAAAGGGTGAATCTCATCTTCTGGTTCCAATCCTGGGGGTTCTGTTCTAACAGGTGTTTGATCACTTTGAGCAAATTTTTGTTTGTTGATTCAGCAACACCATTTCCCTGAGGGTAATAGTTGCTGGAAAACTTTAGAGTGATCTTTCGGTCATAGGTCCACTCAAGTAGTTGCACCAAAGAAAATGCCGGACCATTTTCAAACACTATAACAAAGGGCATTCTGAATCTTGTGACGATATTTTCTTCTAGGAGTTTGATATCCACATCTACCGTGTTATTTTTGCAAGGTATGGCTTCAGACCACCGGGTGCAATAATCAGTTGTGGTTAGGATGTATCAGTGGTTGGCAGATGAGTTGGGGTTGATTTCCATGATAAAGTCAAATGCCCATTGGGAAAAAGGCCTAGCCTCAAAAACTAGTTGCAAAGGCATAACCGGGTTACGCTCATGATGTGCCATGGTTTGGCAAGTATGACACTTTCAGACGTGAGTGTAGACATCTTTAAATATGCAAGGCTAATAGTATCCATCCTAAAAGATTTGATGGCTGGTGGCATTGGCTGAGCCATGCCTGGTCCCAAAATACCCATGGAATTCTTTAATCATTTTCACAGCTTGGTCCCTGTTGATGTACTGAAGGTACACTCCCTCATAATTCCTACGGTAAAGTGCAGAGTTTTTGATCATGAAGTGGGCACTTTTCATCCACAGGGCACAACATTTGTTGGGAGGTAACCCCTTCAGACATCTATTGTTCAACAAGTACACCAAACTAGTGTACCACAGGTCTCGAGTGATGGACTCCACTGTGTATGTTTGACATTCTATGTGGGGAGTCTCCTTTGCCATTGCTCAACTTAGTCCCTATCCTCCGACTATCTTCATGGGTTGCATTTCTAAGTCATATTCTTGGAGGATGGCCATCTATTTCTCCTATCTCTCACCCAAATCACTCTGCATTAGTAGGGATTTCATAGCCTGGTCTGGGATGATAGCATACACCTTACTCTGGAGAATGTAATGATGAAATTTATTCATGGCGCAAACAAGAGCAAAGGCCTACTTTTCTAATGATGAATACCAGGCTTTGGCATTATTAAAGGGGGAGCTCATGAAAGCTATTGGTCATTCTTCCCCCTTGACCTTTTGGGTCAATACTGCCATGGCAGAATGCGGCAAAGCAAAGGAGTAAATGTAAAAAGGGAGGGAGTAGTTTGGGCTAGCCAGAACTGGTGCCTCCATTATCGTTTGTTTAATTTGGGTGAATGACCACTTTGCTTCATGACTTCACTCAATTTTTGTATCTTTCTTCATCATTTCATTGAGTGGCTTCACGATCTTGTTGAATCTAATGATGAATTTCCAGACAAAGTTGATCTTTCCAAAGAAAGATCGCATCTCTTTCTTGCTCCCAGGCATTTGCAAATTTAGCAGTGCTTCAACTCTCTTAGGGCGAATGGATATACCCTTCTTGGAGACAATATGCCTGAGAAACTTCCTTTCAGTGACCCTGAATATGCACTTTTTAGGGTTGAGAGATATTCTGTACTAATGACATCTCTCACAAATTTGGGCGAGGTGGGCGGAATAGTCATGCCTATCCTAGGAAAAGATGGTCAAATCATCCATGTAGATGATTATGCACTGATTCACAAGGCCCTCAAACACAATGCCCATAGCCTTCTGAAAGGTGGTTCCTGCATTAATCAAGCCAAAGGGCATCCTTTGATATGCAAACATTCCCCACTTGGTGGTGAATGTTGTTTTGTCTTTGTCTTCATATTTAACCATGACTTGGTTGTATCCGGAGTCCCTATCTAGGAAAGACATCATTTGGGATCTATTTACTATCTACAAGACCTCATCCAACAAGGGGAGAGGGTGATTATCTTTCTTGGAGGCTCTATTCAAATTTTGGAAATCTACACGAAGGTGAATTTCACTGCTCTTCTTCCTAACAGGGACCAAATTGGCAACCCACGTAGTATGCCAGATTGGAAAGATTATCTAGGCAAACAATAGTTTTTCCACCTCCTAACGAATCAGAGGCTCGATCAGTGGGTTGACTAGTCGTTGCTTTTGCCAAAAAGGCTTAGCATCAGGTTTCAGTGGGATGGTATGAGTCATAATGGATGTGTCGTATGTCTTCAAATCCTCATACCCCCACACAATCACGTCTATGTATTCCCAGAGAAATGCAAGAATATTTTCCTTCTCCTCAGGGGAGCATGAGGTACCAATGTGTATCATCTTTTCTTCACTAGGCTGGATGATGTTCACTTTCTTAAATTTTCCTCCCTCAGAGGAGGATGGTATCTTTTCCTAGCCCCGAGGGTCTGAGTCAAAGATATATTCAAGCGTGACCATCCCCTTTGGGATGGTGTTGGTAGGTAGGTCCATGACCCCATCATCTTCATCACCCTTCCTAGTGTCATCATGGTCTTGTTCCTCCACTATCTGGTCCTCAAAGACACCAACATTGACCATGAAGGCTAGGATATGCTGATCATCCTCCAAAACCTAAAAGTGAGTGACATTATCTAGAATGGATGGGGTGGGGATCATCTCACCAGAAAATCTCTGGAGTCGTGAGCTGGCCATGGGATCAAGTGTTCTGGCAAAAACAACGAGGGCATCTAGAACATAATTCTGTCAACGAGGAATAAGATCAATGTCAAAGGCATCAAAATCTTCAATAAGGCTCCATGCCCAATTATGGTATGTGGCCAGCCTCTTATCATGACATGTGTATTGACTCTGGACTTGTTTGATGATCAACTCTAAATCACCCAAAGCCCGGAGGTGAGTGATTCCTTTCCTTAATGCAAATAGGAGTCCAAGGATGAAAGCCTCTTATTTCGTAACATTGTTTGTGCAATTGAACTACAGCCTATAGGACAGAAGAAAGGATTTACCTCATAGGTTGATTAATTCTACTCTGGCCCCATAGCCTTGTTTGGACCAGGACCCATTGAACTTAAGGGTCCATAAATCATCGTTTGTAATCTGGAGCTAGGGAGATGGATCAGTCTTTGGATTATATTAGGGATACTTGGGAGGAGTTTTTCTCTGGTGCTGATTGTGTGTGGGTGAGGTTTTCCTTTGGAGGGGTTTGAGATTGAGGTCCCCGAAGAAACGACACTGAAGAAGTGCTCCTAGTAGGGATACTGGGTTTTGGGGAATCACATTCATATTCTTTGTTCTGGAAGGCGTCAATGTGCTGGGTAGCGATAGAAAGGAAAGGCTCACACTCTAGCTTTGAATGTTTCTGGTAGTGTACCCAACACCAAGTGCCAAAAAAGAGTATAGCGGGGGTCACTGTGGCAGCCTAAGAATTGACCTCAATCCTCAATTTTTTCTCTAGGTCTTGGATTCTCTGCAGAACTATGGGATCCTCCTCGGGAGTGAAATCAAAGGTTAAGATTTCAAGGGGTTGGTACACCCCTAGGGAAGTCTCAGAGAATAAGACCTCATTAACCCTTCTGACTTTGGTAAGGGCCCACTTCATCTAGGGCTCACTTTCAACCTTAATTTTGTTTGATTCTCCTTCCTAGGGGAGCCATAAGTGGGAGAAGTCGGTCAAAAATTATCCATTCAATGACTTAGACCAGTTTTGACTTAATAATATCCCATAAGTCTCTGGGATGTCCACCACTTGAATATTGATTATGCTAGCTATTCTGGGGTGTGGATTAGCTGTATCCAAATATTTTTTAGTTCACCCACAATTTTTACAGCTGTTTTATTCAGCTAAATTACTATGCCATTAGATGGGATGGGTCAGAATCTGAGCTTCTGGCATATGGATAGGGGCATGATGTTGACCGAAGCTCCAGAATCTACTAGGAAATTGTGTATACTTTTTCCTTGTATGTTCAGACCTAGTAAGAATGGAGGATCCTTAGTATTTCCCTAGAAGATAGCCACGTTGGCATCCTCAAAGTAGATAGTCTTGGGTGGGGCAACTGACAAATTTCAGGTTTCCCAAGAGCTTTAAAAGAGACTTCTTCTACTCGGGACAGTTTACTAAAACCTCCATCAAGGTCATGGAGGTGGTGGTTTATTCTAACGACTTTGTGATGTCAAACCTTCCCCCCGAGAATTAGTGGCTTCCCTTGGCTGGGTCCTTGGCTTGGTTAGAGCTAGAACCTTTTAGAGGGATAGGCCAGTCAGTTGTATTATCCCAGGAAGGAGTGTCCTTGGGAGGTGTTGGCATGTAAACTGGTCCTTTACTAGCATGGCTCCGAGTGTTGTAGGGAGCCTGTGTGTTGGTGAAGGCATTGGCCTTAAAGGCTAGAATTGATTCATCAAAGAATCCCTACAATTTAGATTCTTCTTCATCTTCTATGGTAGATTCGAAGAAGATGGTTTCACAGGTGAATGCACTGTGAGTTGGCTCTTGCATAGGAGGTTCTGGAGGAGTAGTGTCAGATGTCTGCTATCTATCTAGCTAGGAGATCATGATGAACTTCTCCATCATGGCACAATTTACCTTATTGTGGGAGCCTGTGTCATGCAATCTACACCAATTGGTCATGGGATGGAAGTCTGCAACTGGTGTGAAATGGAATTGTCCAACACCACTTTGATTGGTGTTTTGGTTTGGAGGTGGACCTCTGGTGTTTGCGTTGTTGCTCCATTACTTTTGGTTGGGCCAAGGCCCATTATTGAAACTTCTTCCTTTGGCATAATTGTTTTGTTGGCTGGAGAAAATATTCCCTCTTTGGCAATTTGATTTCTGGGGTGCATAAGACCCTGCTTTCAGTTGACCCATGTCCATAGTCAAGGTGGACAACATTTTCCAGAGGGATTCAACCTCGACGGTCAATTGAGTGTTTGTGTCACAATGTGATAGTTGTTATTGTTGGTTCCCTAGGAAGGCAATAGTATTTGCCAGAGTCAAGGGCGAAAATCCTCTAGCCATGGGTGACTAGAAGAAGGGCACTCTAGATGGTTGTGTCTTCTACGACTGGTTCCAAGGGAAAGATTCAAGACCTGGTATTGTCTGATTTTGTGATGGATAAATGTATCGGGCCTGCTGGTCTATCGGCGGTGGCAGGGGATTCATAGCCATTGCGGGGGCACCCATTTCTAGATTGGGGTTATATCCCCTGGCATAAGGAGTTCTACTAGGGATCATGTTGAATGGTGTACTCTATCCAATCCTACCAGGGGATTTGTTGAGGCCACAAGACAGTTCCAAGGCTAGGTTGTAAAATTTTGCCAAAGTATCTCACTCACTTGGGGTGGTAGTTCTCCAAAGGAGAGTGGACACAAATGGGTCCATTGCATTGAGATAGGTCTGTATGGTTACTTCTATGGATGGGATAAAGCGGCCCATGCACCGCTTCAAGGCACGTTGGAATCGGTGATTGAATGCTATGAGAGGTTCATTCGGTTCCTTCCTAATGGAAATGAACTAGATGTGGGACCAAGTTGGGGCCATGTGTACATGGAAGGCAGCCAAGAAGGCATCCTCCATGTCCTACCAACTATTGATGGAGTTGGCGGGAAGGTTAAGGTACTAGTTCAGCTCACCCTATCCTAGGGACAGGGGAAACATCTGGGTCACAACATCTTCATGTTGGATCTGGTGTCGATTCATCTCATCTCTGTATGCCTGCAAGTGTTCCTTTAGGGTTCGTGAGCCTAGGTGCTCATATCATGGACAAATCTTCTCTGGGTGTGAGGGTAAATTATTGGTTGCACTCGAAAAAGTTCCCATAGGGGACTTGGTTTTTCCAAAATATGCAACAATTGGGGAAGTTGAATTTTGAGTCAGTTGAACATTGATTCTCGGGATCATCTGGGAGATTTGGGTATTTTTTGGCATGCTAGATCCCCAAAAAATGTTGGCTGGTTTGACTTTTAGGTTCTATTTCTTTCAAGTGGGAGGCTCAAGTTTGACAAACCTTCCAGGATTTGGGGCTGATCGAAGGATTCTTTCAAATTTCATTAGGGAGAAAGACCCAATCCCACTGAAGGATTGACTCCTAAAACTACAGCTTGGAGAACCCTCAAGAGGTGTAAAATAAGAATCCTGAGAGGGGGATGAGTTCATGCCCTCCTTCTAGTGCCAGTTTCTATTGACGGGGCTTTGTGATCGGGTCTGCCAATAGACATAAGTTGTCACCCAGTACTGGAGTACCAACCAACTTTGCCTGTAAAGGTTGTTTGGGGAAATGAGATTCCCTGGGCCTCTAAGCATGTGAGAGTCAGGTCTCAATAGTGCGGAGCTTGGTTGGGAGATGTGACTATTTTTCGAGGGGGATAGTTGGTTATCTTCAACTTGTCAACTCCAGGGATTTAGGTAAATGGGGTTTTCTCCAAGCATGTTTACACTTAACAAATAAACTAAAAAAGATCTTGTAGGGTGAGAATTATTTCATCTACCTACATTTATGCTTAAACATTCAAAACATCAGCAATGCTCTAACACACTACATTAAATACTGAAGAAACAGACAACCATCAGTTCATATTCCGTCAGTAGCAAAAGAAAGGAGGTTGTTAATCTACTTTAAGCATTAGAGAAAAAGACATGAAGAATACAAAGCATAAAATACCATTAACCCAGAAGACAAAATTCCAACAATATCATTGTGAGAATCCTTACTTCCTCCTTAAAATTCTTCCACCAAGCACTGGTGCATGGTATAACAACAACTCTCAGGAGCATTTAACTACTGAACTTAAAACAATGGAGCATTGAGCTCTTCAACTAGAGAATGAGAAAACTGCTTTGCTATTAATTATGGACTACAAAATCATCAATTTTTCTGACCCTTGGAATGAGGTCAGACTTATTATTTATACACATCTTTTGACCTAACCCTAACCCTAACTTATTTTACACTTTACAATAAAATACATTATTCAGTGGCCGGTACTACCCACACCACATTACAAAAAGCCTCGAGACGAAAAAGGCTTGACATGTTAGAAGAATAAGACAAGGGAGATGGAGTGGAAGAATTGGCCTTGAGAAGAGAACTAAGATGGAGAAAGAAGAAATACAATCCCCCAGGGATCGAGGCTACATGCCTCATAAATGGGAAAGTGGCACTCTATCTCCGATGCACCAGATGTATCTCTAAAATGGTGCCTTGGGAAGACCATCTGTCAGAAACCTCCCGTCAAGTTGATGTGCCTTTTTGTAGTTGCCTATCTTCTAACAACCCTTATTACTATCTTGAAACTGACTGGTCGACATTGAGATTCGAGACACAGATCACGTGAAGAAGTCAAAAATGCGGGATCTGGAATTCTGAGATCTGGGAACTTGCATTCCAAATGAATAAAGAATACAAAATATGGTGTCAGGTTATATTTCTCTAAACCTAAAGAAATTTATTGACTTATACCTTTTCCCAAGCCGCCAACACTTGGATTATAGCCTCCTCAGCTATGCTCTAAATGCTATCCCACCTACTATAGATAGCCTCCATTGTAACCTCAACCTCTCCGGCCCTGTCCCAGAATGCATTCACTATCTTGATGGTGTCACACGACTAAATCATGGTCTTCAACAGCCGGGATAACCTGCCTTGATCAAAATATTTGCCTGGAAGATACATGGATTCCATCCTTTTGTTGAACTTGCTGAGGACATGATCCTCTAAGGTACATGTTCCAGTGATGAGGGGATCAACTTGTGATACCCCAACCACGAATGCCTGAAATAATCCCAAGGGATATTGGGCACTTTTTAGCTTCTCCTTTAAGGTCTTAACCAATTCCTTATAAACCTCAATTTTGAGGGCAAGTCTGGAGTACTAGACCTAGAGGAAATTTTATGATTCCTCCTCAAAAATGCCAAACTTGGTGGCAACCTCTTCGCCAATGATACAAATTTCTTCCAATCCGGCCTTCCATTTCTCATACTTCTCTAAGTCACACTCCCATATCTGAGCGAAGCTTCTTGCACATCTAAGGTTGAGATCTACTCTGTAAAAGTCTAGGATGGACACTGCTAGAAATTCTCTCATCACAGTTATTTGCTCAGCATCCCACCCATACACTGCTTGCACCTTTTTTTTCATTATGCGTAGTGAGTCCATGTCGCCCTGTGCAGTGACAATCTGGAAGAAGGGGTTCCAAGGTGGACTTCGGCCAAGGACCATGTTAGTTCTACCAGAAGTGTGAGGAGATTGGAATTTGTCTCTCTTTCCTCAACTTTTGCCCCTATTTTGCATACTGGGCCGCTATAGCCTTGGTAGCCTCTTTTAGCAAGTCAAGTTCTCCTTGCTTGTCTCTTTTTTCCAACTTGATCTCTATTATAGTGTAGTCCTCAGGCCTTGTGGCTGCTGAATCTATATTTTTTGGGGGTAATGTGATGACCATAACCATACTACCTGTTGGGTTGGTCCAGAGAGTATGGACCACCCATGCCTTTTTGGGCTTCTTCATTTTGGCATTCTTGGCCATCATTTCAGCCAATGAAAAGGGTGCGCCTATAGGCATTGTCAGATCCTTTCTCTTCTTAGTTTCTACCAGCCATTGGGGCAGGCTTGCTACCAATTCTTGCTCACTAAGATTCACTTCCAAATCTGGTAGCGCATTCCTTGAGTTTATATTTTCTTTTGACTCCTTCTCCTATTCTTATTTCGGTTGCTTTCTTTCTTCCTGTTCTCTTTCTATTTCCTGTTCTCTTTCTATTTCCTATTCTCCAGAATCTTCTATGTTTCCTGCCATGCTAGCATCTTCTGTAAAATCACTCAAGATCTTTTCCCTGGTCTCCATTTCTGTATTCTCAGGGACTTCATCTCCCCTGGTGTCACCGAAAGCTTCTTCATTTTCCTCTTTTGAGACCTCTTGGTCCATTGATTGCTGCTATTCTTGGGCCTTATTGGCCTCATCTACTTCAACATTTTCTTCCTCTAATGGGACATCTTTTGGAGGTGGGTGAGGTCGCTGGCAAAAGTTTAACAAGGTAGCAGCTTTCACGACCTCACCAAAAGTGCTTTGGGGCACTTGGTCACCTGAAGTATCCAAAGGCACTTGGAGTGTGATGGTTAGAGGTATGGTTGTTCCCTAGGTTCTTGGTTCTCCTTCCATCAGGGGCTCGAGTGTAGGTTGCCTTGGCATATCTACGGTCCTCTAGACCAGTAATTCTTCCTATTCGGGCTCTGTTTCTATCTCCCCCTGAATCTCTTTCTCTGATATATCTTTTTTTGTGTGGGCTTCTTCTGTAGGGGCCTCCTTTTCTTGAGCCTTGATTTCCTCCACTGTAGTATTTACATCTAGTCTGATCTCTGAAAGCTCCTACGCTGAGAAGGTGTCATCAAAATCATCATGTGGTAGAGAGGAGTCAGAGATATCCTCAAGTTCAAGAGAATCTGAACTTACATCTACTAGGGACTTCTCGGGCATACCAAGAGGAGCAATTGGTATGTGGGCCGCAGTTGTTTTATTTTTCCTTATAAGGGAAGCCCCGATGTCTAGAATACTACAAGACTTTATGTCAGCAAAAGTCTACTTACTCATCCTTGCTTCCAATGAGGGAGGTCCCATTGGGCAAGAAGAGGTCACCAGAGCTTTTGGGAGACCGGAAACCACATGCATGCTAATTTGTTGGCTGGCTAACTTGGGTGCCTCCATCTGATCATGTAATTTTTCCATTAGGAGTGTGGGGATTTGAGGGGATGCCTTAGGTGCTGGGACTCCCTGCTTTTCTTTTCCTTTCCTTTTGCTTGCTTTAGTGGGCACGAAAGACGAAGAAGTTCCAGTGCCGGCTGAAGAAGGGATGGCCAATTTGACCGCTGCTTTCTTGTGGGTGCTCTTGGGGCACACCCAGGCAAAGTTCTTGTGACTTGCCTCTAGGATGGGGTGGCATACCGCATCAATCACTAAATTCTTAAGAGTGACCCAATCCACTATAGGGAGATCCAATTTATCTAATCCTTGTCCCTTGTATATTGGATCTTCTAGCGGCCCATCATCTTTGAATCCCTTCAGGAATATCTAAAGTTTAAGTGCCTCCATGAGCCTTTTGCTCATTCTATTATGCTTCTGGTCCCTGAGATCAAAGCTATCTTGGAAATCCACCCAAAAATCTTCAACGTCATCTTCATGTGGGGGGGTGCCCTTGGTAGTGCGGCGACAATTTTTCCACGGGGGTCATAGTTCTTTTGGGCATGGTTGAATTCAGCCAGCCCCAATCCTTTAAACTCATTATTCACCTCCCAGGCCATAGTGAGGTTGCATGTATAATCCTTGCAAAAATGGGGGAATGGGACATTAATGAACTTCATCAATGTGAAGAAGGCACGTAGATCCATCATCTTCCTACAAAATTCCAAAAGAATTATCCTATCCCCGCAATACTGGGGAAGGAAATAGGGCTTCCCGTTGAAGCCTGTCACCCTGATGTACGTGTGGTGCCTGAATTGAATAAAATATTGGCCATAAGAACTAAATAGTGTCATTTTTTCTTGTGAGAGGTGGTACCCAAAATCTCGGGTAAGTGTAAGGATGTTATGGTAAATGAAGGCATCATTTACTCGACAAAAATTCTAGAATCTTAGCTCCCACTACAATTGGGGATAATGATACCAAGGTGTAACCTTTCTTGGATTTTTTGTGAGCTCTCTAACTGTTCCTTAGCCCTGAAAAGTTGACCTTTGCTGTGTCAATTCCCACAACACATACAAAGTCATATAAAATTGTGAATGTTGGGCAACGGTCCTCATCTATGTATCTACATGATTGGATATAATCGCCGCCCAGTTAAAGGTCATGTTGTGCATTATTATGCAATATAAGAAATAATACATCCACACCAACAATTCTCAAGCATGGGGCCATCCAAGGATCCTACACAAAAATATTATGCCCGCTTGAATGGGCTCCTTAAAATCCCCGTGGGGAATTTCCAATTTCATCCTTTTATAGTTTTGCTTTGGAGACTTCAACTAGTTGTTGTTAAGGTGCTACTGGGTAATAATTTAGGCCTCACCAAATTCCTTTAATGAGTTGGCTCTGGTGATTACTACAGACCCTTTGAATTGTGGGATTCCCAACTTGGAAGCAAAGGTGGGGGCATCCAATGTGATAACAGTGGCAGGATATTGCAGCTGCCAGGGATCTGGAAGCTGTACTGAGTGAGTGGCTGAATTATACAATACTACCAGCTACCTGATAAGCTTGGGGGATTGCATCATGCATGGAAAATTTGTATCCTTGATGATGCTAGAGGTAGCTAGGTAAGTCTCTATTTTGTCCCCTTTTTCTTTTAACTTGTAAATGGTCTGGATTAGACCTTGTAGTTCAGTCCAAGACCCGAGGTCCAAATCTGTCATTTCTTAAACCTTGGAGTCTATTTTAGACCCTGCAACACCTCCATCCTTTAGATATTTGGAGGTCAGAGGTAGCTTTGCCAATATTCTTTCAAGTTTTGATTTTGTGGCTGCCTGGGTGGAGGTGGTTGGTAATTCTGGACTATCAAGAGGTGCAAAATTGTCAGACATTTTGAATTATCCTCAGAGCAACTTGTAAGACCCAAGAACTGTCAGAACATATAAGAATATGAAAAACTTTGGGAGATTTTCCACCAGCCTACACCTATCAAAAAAACATTAGCACATACATAAAAAAGCCCAAAGTATATAAAAAATGGACCTAGCTTAAGCATTCCAGAGTGTGTTAACACGGTGACAAGAGAAAGGCGAAAAACAAGATCCCACCGAGAGTCTAGAGTCTAGACAAACTAGCTGTTGCTGATGTGACTGGAAACAAAGTCATACTCTAGTCGACGTGCGCTGGCACATGGGAAAATGGTGGGTGGTGTAAAGAAATTTATGACATTGATTAGGACAAGTGGGCCGACACGAGGAAAAATTGAATGCTAGATTGGATGTGTTTCAAATGCCATACGTGGAAAATTAATCCTACCATTAATATGACGAGACAAAGGAGAGAGAATGCTACCATGGTTTGAACCAGTGAGGTGTTGAGTTTGAACTATGGTGACTCTGT
This sequence comes from Thuja plicata, assembly GCA_018584345.1. Taxonomy (NCBI): domain Eukaryota; kingdom Viridiplantae; phylum Streptophyta; class Pinopsida; order Cupressales; family Cupressaceae; genus Thuja; species Thuja plicata. The sequence continues at coordinate 153,681 of MU227143.1, read as the reverse complement.
CTCGATGAGCTCTGTCTTGTCGGGTTGAAATTCATGAAAGAGTGTGAAGAACTTGATGGTTTGAAGGATATACATAACACGTATGCACAAAAAGGTATAGTTAGGTTAAGGGCCAAAGTGTATATACACAAAATACAAAAGATATACATCATATTTAAAATAGTATACACCCAAAAAAGAACACTAAATGACTACCCTAAACAAAAAAAATAGGGGATATACATAGTATATACTATCTTACACCTGCACAGAGGGCGGACATCCCTCTAGCAGAGCAGACCCACCAACGGCTGGCGAACCAAATGACAAAGATGCAGAAATAGAATGAAAACAAAGAAAAGAAGAAATGAAAATGAAACACAACAATAGGAAATAAAAAAAGAAAGCAAAGGAAAGAATGAGAAACACCAACCTGGAATCTGAAGAACGACAAAGGGAAGAAGCACAAGACCACTGTGCAATAGCTTTTGCCTCCAACACCAAGAACAACTACCAATGATCAATTCATTGTTACCCAATAAGCTCAGAGAAGCTTGCACTTAATTCACACTCAAATCACATATGAATTGCTCTGAAAACTCTAAGTGTTTTAATCGCGGTAACTTTTAAAATGACATGTAAATCCTATTTATACCCGAGGTAAAAAATGAGTTACCTTCTCTCCGCAAACTTTGGAACAGGCGAACCTTTGGAATTTGGGCCCGGGGACTCCAAACCATCATGTCTTCTTACAAGAAGAAGACATAATGGCAGAGAATCCTGGAGTCTGAAATCCAGCCTCTAGCGAGAAAACAACCAACTCTGGGACCGAGTCCTGGAGACACGAATGATAAAAATGAAACAAAAGAAAACCTCACAGGAAGGAAAACCTGAAGAATAAAACAAAAGGAACAAAGGCAAAGAAAACAAGAGCCAAAAGAAACAAAAAAAGGGGACCCAAAATTTTTCACACAAAATGTAGGGATGGGTATGCAGGGCATAACATCCTCCTTTATAGCAGCATTGCTGCTATCATTTTCGTCTTGAATACACATAGCATCTTTTACTGTATTTGATAACATCATTACAATTGATGGCACTGTCATTTTAGTACACTGGAATAAGATTGTTAGCTCAATACCCTGCATAAATCATTACTTCAATTTTATATTAGGCACATGGGTACACTGTTCTCAGCAACATGAACCACCACAACATCATTAACTTTCATATTTATTTTCAGAACAATAACATAGATACACCCTGTTCTGTTACATTATTATGAACATATGCACAAAAGATATCATTTTTTAATATGCACACTGTATTTTCATTATTTTTAGCAATAGATGTTTTTTGTGGATTGATTCTCCTTTTTTATCCAAAGGCATCATGTACTGTGACAACATTACTTTCCATTCATCCCGCATATACACTCTGTTATTTGATCATTATTTTTTGTTATGCATATTTCATAACAACATTTGGTAATACCACTTTTTACTCTTCTGACATCTGCATATTGGCATTAATAGTGTTGAAATTCCATAATAGCTTGTATGCACCCTATAGCAATTGTTATATACTACATACAACTCACATTGATATCACTGTAGTTTAATCATTTTCTTGCATATTAATGTTGAAATCTGCATTGAAAAATTCTTTAATAATGCATATTTGTGAAGTTTGAGCACGGGCTCGTGACACTCACTGCATCTTTCAAATATAGCATAGGATTTTATAAAGATATGTTTGTTTGGTGATATTATTTCATTAATGCAAATGCAAAACTTTCTATCATATTGATATCATAAGTTAATATGCAGTTCAGGAAGTTTGACAGATGCATGGTGTCTTTTAGGCTTTTATGTATTGCATAGATCCAATTGGATCTAACATCCTTTCACACCATGATGTAGGATATAGGAACAATAGGAGACCTAGGATGTAGGACAGACAAAGACAAGACCTAGACATGAAGACCTCAGATGAACAACTCCAGAAACTAGAAGACCTCTTACAGGCAATACATAGATCCCTAGACTTCATCATGCTTCTCTTTTAATTTCTTTTCTGCATATGTCATCTGAGTTTCAGTATGGAAGATGTAACCTTAAAGAAACACTTGTTTACTACATTCATTTTTGAATGCACAATGTAATTATCATTTATGAATCTAAAATTGTAAATTTGAACAAAACTTAGAGTACAAATATAATCTGATAATAGGAATGTAATAGCAATGTATTTCTTTTGCATTGGCTAAACAATAATGTCAAAGAGATGTTTCTTTATGCAAATTTTTAAATGTAATGACTGCTATCCCACATGTGAAAAATTTGGGTAAAATTTACATTATAGCTTTCCAACAATATCTTCTGGCCTCAAGGCTATATTTACAAGAAATTTTTCCATTCTATTTTAGCTTATGTCTATCTAGTCAATACCAAATGCATCAAAATTTACAACTTCATCCCATATAGAATTTCTGTATTGTTTCAACCTATCATTGTTTGAAGAATAATGAGATTTAATCTGAGACACTAATAATTCAAAGTTTCCAATGACTCTGAGACATTTTATTCCATGTCTGGAAGCCAATTTCTTACCTATTAACATGGCTTCATACTATAAGACATTGTTTGTACATGTAAATGAGAATTTGAAAGTCTTACCAGTAGGAGCTATCAAAAACACTCCAGCACCAGCTCCCTCCTTAGAACTAGCACCATCAAAATACATTACCCATAACTTACTCTATTTAGATAAACTATTTTCATCTTCAGCTAACATTATAGGTTAGAAATCTCCTTCAACCTTCCTTTCTTGTACTTGAAAAACTCCCATCTCAGTATCTAAAAAACAATTCATGTTCTCATTGTCTTTCTCCTCAATCATATGAGGATTTCTAGTTTCCCTAGACCCCTTGATGTTTTCACCAGCAATTTTAAACATAGAAAATGATAAATCACATTGAATACTTCCCCCATTGAAGCACTCCATTTTCTTGATAATAGCATCCCATATTGAGGGGGAATTTCCACTAATAATACAGTCATCTTTAATACTTTGTCAAGGTAAGTAGCCAACTTATAAGGTAGGTCTTTGATATTTCCAATAAGAGGCACTTCTCTTGAATCCATGGCCTGACATCTCCCATGTGGTGTATCTACCTTTAATCCCATTGACCTCATAACCTTAGCAAGCATGACAATATTAGATGCCCCAAAATCAATCATGCAATTCTTCAACATCTTTCCATTTATAAATAAGGTTAGGAAAAAAGGATCTATAGTCCCTAAGGGAGTACTAACAATATTTGCATCCAGGAAAATTTAGGGAATTTTTGAAACTAGTTCATCAACATCCTTTATTTTACCTGCAGTTTTATCCTGTTGTTTAGTTATCTTCTTATTTTCTTCTGGTCTTATAATCCTTGTAGAAGAAACACCTTTTACCCATGTTAAGGCCTTCTCTCACCTATTCTTATCATTTCCAATAAGGGGACTTTAATAGTAATTTGAGATAGGAGTTGCCCCATATCAACAGGGGTATACTTTACATTATATAAATCTAGTTTTTCACTTACAATATCCTCTTCCTCAACTTGAGGGGATAACTTGGGCTCCTCCTTTTTATGTTTTATTTTCTCTTTGAGGGGAGGTACCAAAATTTATGGTGTTTTAACCTTCTCTTTATACACAATGTTAGGACTAGAAAGCTTATTTTTCCTTTTAACCAAAACCTTATTTGCAACCCCTTCCTATTTTTGTTTTTCTTGGGACCATTTGGTATCATTTTTAGTTTGTTTAACATAAAAGATTGCAGGTTTTACATCTACATTTCCAACTATTTTTTTTCTTAAATTATAATTTCCCCTTGCTTGAGTTACCATGTTTGCTATAATTTCAGCAATCTCCTCATCAGAAGGTCTTCTCAATATAGGGGTTTCATCCCCTTTCTCATCATTGCATCTCATATCATCAATTTCCCATTCTTGTATGTCAGATTCATCTTGATGATAATTTTTTTTTCTCTCTATTGGATGCAAACTATCTTTTGGTTTCATTATTAGAAACCATTTCATCATAAAAATTTGAAGAGGCCATGACAGAACCACTATCATCATATGATTCCTCTTCATTGTCTTCTTGATCTTCACTAGCAAAAATTCTTGTAGAAATAACACAATAATCATGATTATGAGGGGATTGACAAGCCATACACTAGGAATCATCATTGTACATATTCACAGTTGTCTTATGTAAGGGATCATGGGTATTCTCATCAGACTTATCTTTTTTCTATGGGATAATAGGTTTCCCATCCTTCCATTGGGTAGTATAATGGTAATTGTGCATCCTAGGCTATGTGTTGAAATTACCATAGGATGACTTACCATTGTTTGGAACCCTATTTCTCTTATTTTCTCTAGGATTTAAGTCCTTCAAAGCATTTAAAATCTATTTCAGATTGTCATCTTCTTTTTGTTTGACAACTGAAGGTTTATCTGACTCTTTTTTACTAAACCTGGTTGGTTTCCAATCCTCCTTTCTACCCACTTTCCTTGACACTCTTCTATTTGTTTCAATATTTACTAGTATCTTATATTCTTCTCTAATATTCCTAGGGTTCTTGTCTCTTAAGAGATAACCCATCTTTTCTTCAAAAGCATTGAGATAAGTAGCAAGACATACCTTATCATCCATTCTCATTACTTGCAGCAGTTTGTGCATTGCTCTCTAGAATGTGATGTTGAACTCAACCACCTCTTAATTTGAGTTCTTTTTAATATTGTTGAACTAATTAAACATGAAACCCTCTTTCATTCTTCTGGCTACTTCTCCTGTTCTTGTTCCGGTTCCTTTCTTTCTTCCTGTTCTCTTTCTATTTCCTGTTCTCCAGAATCTTCTATGTTTTCTACCATGCTAGCATCTTCTGTAAAATCACTCAGGATCTTTTCCTCGGTCTCCATTTCTATATTCCCATGGACTTCATCTCCCCGGTGTCACCAGAAGCTTCTTTATTTTCCTTTTCCAGGACCTCTTGATCCATTGGCTGCTACTGTTCTTAGGCCTTATCGACCTCATCTGCTTGAATATTTTATTCCTCCATTGGGACATCTTCCAGAGGTGGGTGAGGTCGCTGGCCAAAGTTTAACAAGGAAACATCTTTCATGACCTCACCAAAAGTGTTTCGGGACACTTGGTCACCCAAAGTCTACAAAGGCACCTGGAGTGTGATTGTCAGAGGTACAGTTGTTCCCTGGGGTCTGGGTTCTCCTTCCATCAGGTGTTCGAGTGTAGGTTGCCTTAACATATCTAAGGTCCTCTAGACTGGTAATTCTTCCTATTTAGGCTCTGTTTCTATCTCCCCCTGAGCCTCTTTCTGTGATATATCTTTTTCTACGTGGGCTTCTTCTATAGGGGCCTGCTTTTCTTGAGCCTTGATTTCCTATACTGTAGTATTTACACCTTGCTGGATCTCAAGAAGCTCCTCCACCGAGAAGGTGTCATCAAAATGATCATGTGGCAGAGAGGAGTTAGAGATATCCCCAAGTTTGGGAGAATCTGAACTAACATCTACCGGGGGCTTCTCGGGCATACCAAGAGGAGCAATTGGTATGTGGGCCGCAGTTGTTTTCTTTTTCCTTATAAGGGAAGCCCCGGTGTCCAGAATAATAGAAGACTCTACCTTAGAAAAAGTCTACTTACTCATCATTACTACCAACGAGGGAGGTCCTATTGGGTGAAGAGAGGTCACCAAAGTTTTTGGGAGATTGACGGCCACATGCATGCTAATTTGTTGGCTGGCCAACTTGGCCGCCTCCATCTGATCATTTAATTTTTCCATTAGGAGTGTGGGGATTTGAGGGGATACCTTAGGTGTTGGGACTCCCTCATTTTCTTTTCCTTTCCTTTTGCTTGCTTGAGCGGGCATGACAGAAGAAGAAGTTCCAGCGCTGGCTGAAGAAGGGATGGCCAATTTGACCATTGCTTTCTTGTGGGTTCTCTTGGGGCACACACAGGCAAAGTACTTGTGACTTGCCTCTAGGATGGGGTGGCATACCCCATAAATCGTTAAATTCTCTAGAGTGACCCAATCCACTATAGGGAGATCCAATTTATCTAATCCTCATCCCTTGTATGCTGGATCTTCGGGCTGTCTTTGAATCCCTTCAAGAATATCTGAAGTTCAAGTGCCTCAATGAGCCTTTTGCTAATTTTTCTATGTTTTTGGGCCCTGAGATCAAAGCTATCTTGGCAATCCGCCCAAAAATCTTCAATGTCATGTTCATGTGGGGAGGTGCCCTTGGTAGTGCGGTGATAATTTTTCCATGGGGGTCATAGTTCTTCCAAGCGTGGTTGAATTCAACCAGCCCTAATCCTTTTAACTCATTATCTGCCTCCTGGGCCGCGACGAGGCTGCATGTATAATCACTGCAAGAAAAGGGGAATGTGACATTAATGAACTTCTTCAATGTGAAGAAGGCATCCAAATCCATCATCTTCCTGCAAAATTCCAAAAGAATTATCCTATCCCCGCAATACTAGGGAAGGAAATAGGGCTTCCCGTTGAAGCCTGTCACCCTGATGTATGTGTGGTGCCTAAATTGAATAAAATATTAGCGATAAGAATTGAATAGTGTTATTTCTTCCTGTGAGAGGCGGTACCCAAAATCGCAGGTAAGTGTAAGGATGTTATGGTAAATGAAGGCATCATTTACTCGACAAAAATTCTAGAAGCTTAGCTCCCACTACAATTGGTGATAATGATCCCAAGGTGTAACCTTTCCTGGACTGTTTGTGAGCTCTCTAACTATTCCTAGGCCTTGAAAAGCTAACCTTTGCTATGCCAATGCCCACAACAAATACAAAGTCATAAAATTGTGAATGTTGGGCAACGATCCTCATCTATGTATCTACATGATTGGATATAATCGCTGCCCAGTTAAACATCATGTTGTGTGTTATTATGAAATATAAGAAATAATACATCTACGACAAGAATTCCTAGGTGTGGGGCCATCCAAGGATCCTGCACAAAAATATTATGCCCGCTTGAATGGGCTCCTTAAAATCCCCGCGGGGAATTTCTAATTTCATCCTTTTATAGTTTCACTTTGGAGACTTCAACCAGTTGTTGTTAAGGTGCTACCGGGTAATAATTTAGGCCTCACCAAACTCCTTTAATGAGTTGGCCCTAGTGATTACTGTAGACCCTTTGATTTGTTGGATTCCCAACTTGGAAGGAAAGGTGGGGGCATCCAATGTGATAATGGTGGTAGGATATTGCAGCTGCCAGGGATCTAGAAGTTGTACTAAGTGAGTGGCTAGATTATACAATACTGCCAGCTACCTGATAAGCTCGGGGGACTGCATTGTGCATGGAAAATTTGTGGCCTTGATGATGCTGGAGGTAGCTAAGTAAGTTTATATTTTTTCCCCTTGTTCTTTCAACCTGTAAATGGTTTGGATTAGACCTTGTAGTTCGGTCCAAGACCCGGGGTCTGGATTTGTCATTTCTTAAACCTTGGAGTCTATTTTAGACCCTACAACACCTCCATGCTTCAGATATTTGGAGGTCAAAGGTAGCTTTGCCAACATTCTTTCAAGTTTCAATTTTGTGGCTACCTAGGTGGAGGTGGTTGGTAATTCTGGACTATCAGGAGGTGCAAAATCATTAGACATTTTGAATTATCCTCGCAGCAACCTGCAAGACCCGAAAACTATCAGAACATATAAGAATATGAAAAACTTTGGGCAATTTTCCACCAGCCTGCACCTGTCAAACAAACATAAGCACATACATCAAAAAGCTCCAAAGTATCTAAAAAATGGACCTAGCTTAAGCATTCCGGAGTGTGTTAACACGGTGACAAGGGAAAGGCAGAAAACAAGATCCTACTGAGAGTCCAGAGTCTGGACAAACTAGCCATTGCTGATGTGACTGGAAACAAAGTCATACTCTGGTCAATGTGTGCTGGCACATGGGAAAATGGTAGGTGGCATAAAGACAGTTATGAAATTGATTAGGACAAGTGGGCTGACATGGGGAAAAATTGAATGCCAGATTGGATGTGTTTTAAATGCCATACATAGAAAATTAATCCTACCATTATTATGATGAGATAGAGGAGAGAGAAAGCTACCATGGTTTGAACTAGCGAGGTGCTGAGTTTGAACTGTGGTGACTTTGTCTTGATGAGCTCTGTCTTGTCGGGTCAAAATTAATGAAAGAGTGTGAAGAGCTTGATGCTTTGAAGGATATACACAACATGTATGCACAAAAAGGTACAAGAAGGCTGAGGGCCAAAGTGTATACACACAAAATAAAAAAAGATATACATCATATTTAAAATAGTATACACCAAAAAAAGAATGCTAAAAAACTACCCTAAACAAAAAATAGGGGATGTACATAGTATACACTATCTTACACCTGCACAGAGGGCGGACAACCCTTTGGCAGAGCTGACCCACCAATGGCTGGTGAACCAGATGACAAAGATGCAGAAATAGAATGAAAATAAAGCAAAGAAAAAATGAAAATGAAACACAACAACATGAAATAAAAATAGAAAGGAAAGGCAAGAATGAGAAACACCAACCTGGAATCTGAAGAACGGTGAAGGGAAGAAGCACAAGACCATTGTGCAACAACTTTCACCTCCAACACCAAGAAAAACTATGAAAGATCAATTCATTGTTACCCACTAAGCTCAGAGAAGCTTGCACTTAATTCACACTCAAATCACCTATGAATTTCTCTGAAAAATCTAAGTGTTTTAATCGCAGTAACTTTAAAAATGACATGTAAATCCTATTTATACTCGAGGTAAAAAGTGAGTTACCTTCTCTCCACAAACTTTGGAACAGATGAACCTCCAGACTCTGGGCCCGGGGACTCCAAACTATCATGTCTTCTTACGAGAAGAAGACATCATGGCAGAGAATCCTGGAGTCTGAAATCCGGCCTCTAGCAAGAAAACAACCAACTCTGGGACCGAGTGTGGAAGACATAAACGATAAAAATGAAACAAAAACAAACCTCACGGGAAGGAAAACCTGAAGAAGAAAACAAAAGGAACAAAGGCAAATAAAATAGGAGCCAAAAGAAAAAAAAAAAGGGGACCCAACATTTTGCACACAAAATGTAGGGACGAGTATGCAGGGCATAACATCCTCCTTTATAGCAGCATTGCTGCTATCATTTTCCTCTTGAATACACATAGCATCTTTTACTGTATTTGATAACATCATTACAATTGATGGCACTGCCATTTTAGTACAATGGAATAAGATTGTTAGCTCAATACCCTGCATAAAACATTACTTCAATTTCATATTAGGCACATGGGTACACTATTCTCAGCAATATGAACCACCACAGCATCATTAACTTTCATAGTTATTTTCAGAACAATAACATAGATACACCCTATTCTATTACATTCTTATGAACATATGCACCAAAGATATCATTGTTTAATATGCACACTGTCTTTTCATTATTTTCAGCAATAGATGTTTTTTGTGGATTGATTCTCCTTTTTTATCCAAAGGCATCATGTACTGTGACAACATTAATTTCCATTCATCCTGCATATACACTCTATTATTTGATCATTATTTTCTGTTATGCATATTTCATAACAACATTTGATAATACCACTTTTTGCTCTTCTGACATCTTCATATTGGCATTAATAGTGTTGAAATTCCATAATAGCTTGTATGCACCCTATAGCAACTGTTATATACTTCATACAACTCACATTGATATCACTGTAGTTCAACCATTTTCTTGCACATTAATGTTGAAATCTGCATTTGAACATTTCTTTAATAATGCATATTTGTGAAGTTTGAGCACGGGCTCATGACACTCACTGCATCTTTCAAATATAGCATAGGATTTCATAAAGATATGTTTGTTTGATGTTATTATTTCATTAATGCAAATGCATATCTTTCTATCGTATTGATATCATTAGTTAATATGTAGTTAAGGAAGTTCGACTGATGCATGGTGTCTTTTAGGCTTTTATATATTTCTTAGATCCAATTGGATCTAACATCCTTTCACACCATGATGCAGGACATAGGAACAATAGGAGACCTAGGATGCAGGACAGACAAAGACAAGACCTAGACATGAAGACCTCAGATGAACAACTCTAGAAAATAGAAGACCTATTAAAGGCAATACATAGATCCCTAGACTTCATCATGCTTCTCTTTTAATTTCTTTTCTGCATATGTCATCTGAGTTTCAGTATGGAAGATGTAATCTTAAAGAAACACTTGTTTACTACATTCATTTTTGAATGCACAATGTAATGATCATTTATGAATTTGAAAGTGTAAATTTGATCAAAATTTAGAGTACAAATATAATCTGATAATATGAATGTAATAGCAATGTATTTCTTTTGCATTGGCTAAACAATAATGTCAAAGAGATGTTTCTTTATGCAAATTTTTAAATGTAATGACTACCATCCCACATATGAAAAATTTGGGTAAAATTTAAATTATAGCTTTCCAACAATATCTTCTGGCCTCAAGGCTATATTTACAAGAAATTTTTCCATTCTATTTTAGCTTATGTCTATCCGGTCAATACCAAATGCATCAAAATTTACAACTTCATCCCATATAGAATTTCTATATTGTTTCAACCTATGATTCTTTGAAGAATAATGAGATTTAATTAGAGACACTAATAATTTAGAGTTTTGAAGAATAATGAGATTTAATTAGAGACACTAATAATTCAGAGTTTCCAATGACTCTGAGACATTTGATTCCATGTCTAGAATCCAATTTCTTACCTATTAACAAGGCTTCATACTCTGTGACATTGTTTGTACATGTAAATGAGAATTTGAAAGTCTTACCAGTAGGAGCTATCAAAAACACTCCTGCACCAACTCCCTCCTTAGAACTAGCACCATCAAAATACATTACCCATAACTTACTCTATTTAGATAAATTATTTTCATCTTCAGCTAACATTATAGGTTGGAAATCTCCTTCAACCTTCCTTTCTTGTACTTGAAAAACTCCCATCTCAGTACCTAAAAAATAATTCATGTTCTCATTGTCTTTCTCCTCAATCATATGAGGATTTCTAGTCTCCTTGGACACCTTGATGTTTTCACCAGCAATTTTAAACATAGAAAATGATAAATCACATTGAATAATCCCACCATTGAAGCACTCCATTTTCTTGATAATAGCATCCCATATTGAGGGGGAATTTCCACTACTAATACACTCATCTTTAATACTTTGTCAGGGTAAGTAGCTAGCTTATAAGGTAGGTCTTTGATATTTCCAATAAGAGGCACTTCTCTTGAATCCATGGCCTGACATCTCCCATGTGGTGTATCTACCTTTAATCCCATTGACTTCATAACCTCAGCAAGCATGACAATATTAGATGCCCCAGAATCAATCATGCAATTCTTCAACATCTTTCCATTTATAAGTAAGGTTAGGAAAAAAGGATCTATAGTCCCCAAGGGAGTACTAATAGTATTTGCATCCAGGAAAATTTAGGGAATTTTTGAAACTAGTTCATCAACATCCTTTATTTTACCTGTAGTTTTATCCTGTGGTTCAGTTATCTTCTTATTTTCTTTTGGTCCTATAATCCTTGTAGAAGCAACACCTTTTACCAATGTTAAGGCCTTCTCTCACCTATTCTCATCATTTCCAATAAGGGGACTTTAATAGTGATTTGAGATAGGAGTTTCCCCATATCAATAGGGGTATACTTTACCTTAGATAAATCTAGTTTTTCACTTACAATATCCTCTTCCTCAACCTGAGAGGATAACTTGGGCTCCTCCTTTTTATGTTGTTTATTTTCTCTTTGAGGGGAGGTACCAAAATTTATGGTGTTTTAACCTTCTCTTTATACACAATGTTAGGACTAGCAAGCTTATTTTCCCTTTTAACCAAAACCTTATTTGCAACCCCTGCCTATTTTTCTTTTTCTTGGGACCGTTTGGTATCATTTTTAGTTTGTTTAACAAAAAAGATTGCACATTTTACATCTACATTTCCAACTGTTTTGTTTCTTAAATTATAATTTCCTCTTGCTTGAGTTACCATTTTTATTGTAATTTTAGCAATCTCCTCATCAGAAGGTCTTCTCAATATAGGGGTTTCATCTACTTTCTCATCATTGCATCTCATATCATCAATTTCCCATTCTTGTATGTCAGATTCATCTTGATGATAATTTTTTTTTCTCTTTATTGGATGCAAACTGTCTTTTGGTTTCATTATCAGAAATCATTTCATCATAAAAATTTGAAGAGACCATGGCACAACCACTATCATCATATGATCCCTCTTCATTTTCTTCTTGATCTTCACTTGCAGAAATTCTTGTAGCAATAACACAATAATCATGATTATGAGGGGATTGACATGCCATACACTAGGAATCATGATTGTACATATTCACAGTTGTCTTATGTAAGGGATCATGGGTGTTCTCATTAGACTTATCTTTTTTCTATGGGATAATAGGTTTCCCATCCTTCCATTGGGTAGTATAAGGGTAATTGTGCATCCTAGGCTATGTGTTGAAGTTACCATAGGATGACTTATCATTGTTTGGAACCCTATTTCTCTTATTTTCTCCAGGATTTAAGTCCTTCAAAGCATTTAAAATCTATTTCAGACTATCATCTTCTTTTTGTTTGACAACTGAAATTTTATTTGACTCTTTTTTACTAAACCTGGTTGGTTTCCAATCCTCCCTTCTACCCACTTTCCTTGACACTCTTCTGTTTGTTTCAATATTTCCTAGTATCTTATATGCTTCTCTAATATTCCTAGGGTTCTTGTCTCTTAAGAGATAACCCATCTTTTCATCAAAAGCATTAAGATAAGTAGCAAGACATACCTTATCATCCATTCTCATTACTTGCAGCAGTTTGTGCATTGCTCTCTAGAATCTGATGTTGAACTCAACCACCTCTTAATTTGAGTTCTTTTTAATATTGTTGAACTAATTAAACATGAAACCCTCATTCATTTTGTCACCATATTGGTCCCTAAAACATTCTTTCACTTCATCCATGGATCCAAGACAGTCATGGGTCAGTCCTCTAAACTAATCCCTGACATCCTCAGTTAGTGATTGAACAAATAATTTCATCATTATATCATCATGTGAAATATCATAATCATCCATCATATCAATCAAATTCCTCAAATGCTCCTCTCATGTTATAACATTGTTACCAACAAATTTTGGGAGCTTATCCCTAATCTTTTTAGGAATTTGATTTGGATAACCTCGAATACCATGGAAAATAAATTGCCTATACGTTTCTGTATATACATGTGTTTTTTGAGTTGAATTGGTACCTTGAACATTTGATGCTGCAACATTTGATGTGGTAGCATTTCCAAAACCAGCAGGAGGTAGTATATTCATTCTTGAATTTAGAGATACTTTAGCATTAGTAATTACAAGAGGAGGACAAGAGGTTTGCCTAAGAAATTCAATTTTCTTTTTCATCCCCAGAGCAGAGGCCTCCAATTCAATTTTCTCCAACTCTTTAGCTATGATCTCCTTCTTCCTCCTATCTCTCTCCAAGTCAATAACCAATTTGGACATTGGATCCACTGGAGGACCTTTACCTTCAGGCTCATTTATATCAACTCCCATTTCCTTTTTCTTACCCTTGTCCTTTGATTATTTGTGTTATACAACTACTGGACATTTGGTTCATCTTCAACTATTGGAGGTGCAACAATAGAATTAATTGCTTCTAAATCATGCAATTTCCTTTTCAATTGTTCACATTTGATCTGAGCATGTTTGATCCTATCCTCTTTTTCCTTTTCTCTTCTTTGTAATATGGAAATCTTCTCTTGGATTCTCCTTTCCAACTCACCTACTTCAAAAATTTGCTCTGAGTCTAGGAGAGTAGATTCAAATTTAGAGGTTTCTTCCATGATGGATAATTCTCTTCCGTGAGTGTGGGCCCAAGGTCTATGTGATGAGGGAGATCTTGGAGCACTAGGGGAATTTATATTTTCATCACCTCTACTTTTTCTTCTAGACCTTCATTCATTTCCATGGAGCTTACTATGAACCACCTTACTAACATATCTTGGTCCATTTGTATCTTTGTCACCTTGAGAATAATAGTCACCATATACACCCAGTCTCAAATCTGCACCCACATGAACTTCTGGTGCACCTTCTTCCTGATGGGGTGGAATGGGCTTTTCTAACCTGATGTTCCTCTTCTACCTCCAAGTTTGAAGAATAGTCCTATCAACACTTTCATTTATTTGTCGACCAACTCTGGAAGTTGATGGAATCTCAGCTTCCAAATTATCCTTGGGATTATTCTTCATCCTAGATCTAGTACACTTATAGCTCATATTTAGATAGTGTGTGTCAAATAATTTTATAACTCAGCACTGATGCAAAGATTTTATTCGAGTCACCACCCAACACTTAGCTAGGAAAATACACACTAGCTCTGAGCAATAAAGATTGTGCTATAAAGGGACTTCACAAAATAAAAGATAACAATAGGGGGCTAAGCAAATCTCAGACAATTTTTTATAGTAAAATAAAACCCTGGGACCACCAAAGATAACTCCGTACTTCAATGGTCAACTAACTGGTGAAAAATAAGTAAGAAGGCTAGGAGTCTAGCTCAAATTGAAAAATATTAATTCACTTATTGCAGTTTAATTCCATAGCTCCCCAACAGAGTCTCCATTTTTTTGTTTCTTTTTTATGCTGTAATGATTAGACAACAACCTCTTCACTTTATGATAGGATCTTATAGAGAAGCCAACCCCAACTATTTATCAATATAATGAAAATGACCAACTGACAATCATGCCTACCATACTTCTACACTTTTGGTTCTTCTAAACCAAGGGGGGATACCCTTTAACACCTTCAAATATTCCTTAAGATGTCAATCCAATACGAATCTCACACAGGCTCAACATATCCAGGAGATACGAGATAAGTGGCTAATTATCCATTGAACATCAACCTTGAAATGAAGCATGAGATGAATAGAACAATAAAAAAACTTATAAAGATACAAGGCTTATTGGAATTTATTTTTGTCTTTGTAGAAATATGACCAAAATATATACTAGAAATGCAACAATATGAGAACTACTAGCTTATGATCAGTGCCTTATTCCTTGGGCTAAACTCTCAAAACATATACAATAATCAGAAGTTAATTAATATCAAAGATTCTAGGCCATAAACACAATTATCCCACACTCATACTACTTATAAAATCTTATTGCATACTTAGTTTAATCTATGCAGTAATTAGAGCATCATTTAATTTGATCCTTGATCAAAACTCTAAAATAGCTACATACACACAGATAACATCTATGCTAATGAATTGGAAAATTTATAACTCATCACATGAACACCATAGGAGAGATTGGAAAAATGATCTTTGTATTAAGTATAGAGAATCACACTTATACTTACAAAATGAGCCAAAGATAGCCACTTGAATAAAATGCTACACACCTTCAAATTTATTTCTAATCTTGAAACTAGTCTAGTACAATTTTTGCTATATTTCCTTGATTGAAAACTTTACAAAATCCTTACATTGTATTGTTGGAAACACTGGGGGGGTGAATCAGTGTTTAACTAATTATTGTATTTCAACAATTTGAACATAAATAAATCAAATAGACAACATATGAAGCATAACATAATAACACATAACACCATATATGTTTACGGGGAAACCTTGATCAGAGGAAAACCCCGGTGGGAATTAGTACCCACAAATGATTGTACTAGTATAATGAACTTGTGAAGGTTCCTTTTTCCTATTAGAAGCAATCTTTACAATGCAAGTACAATGAACCTATTAGGAGTCTTTAAAAAACCCTATTAGAGGTGGTTGGTTCACTGCTAGAGCTCACTGCTCAATAAGATGAAAGCTACAACCTTCTTGATAATAGATACACGCTATATCCAAAAGTGAACTGCTGTATATGACACAATTGTTTGATCAATTCTGTTTATGCACTAATGCTCTTAATATCTTAAAGAGCTCTATCTCATGTTGACATCTCTATACTATTCTTCTATATGTCTTCTCTGCATATTTCTTTGACACTTTCTAATACAACTTTACTTGTCATATATACATGTTCATGCCTGAATAGACGCGACCAAAAACAAGAACTTAGTCGGCCCAAAAACAACATTCACAATGCTTCCAAACAAATTGGATTAAGTGTGTTTATAATAATGTTTAATACATACTAAAAAATTTATTATAATAGGCGCTTGGCCTTTACACAATAAAATATTATACGCTAAATAAAAAATTGTAGTCAGCTTCATACTCTATTTTCTAAGCTTTTAGTGCACTTAAAATGTATGTAATAAAAATACCTGTAGCTGCACAACCAGTCAAAACATGCATATACAAGATATATCAAATATTAAAAGCATGCAAGAAACTTGAAATACAACTAAATTCTCACTACAACCTCCGATGAGCTAAAACGAGTGCACCCAAGACTTGTTTGATTTGGTCTTAGAGATTTTGTGGGTGTGCTCTCCCAACACAATGCAATAAATCCCACTATGATAGATGTAAAATGATGAAGATTTGAGCACAAGTATGTGGAACTTGCCCCAAATCTCTCAAATGATTAATGCAAATGCAAAATCTATACTAAGAATGCAAATGCAAGAGATTAACAACTAGATTGTGATGAAAACTAAACTAAAGGTGAAAATGCAAGAATCTAAACTAAACTATGAAAGTAAATCTAGACTATCATGCAAGAGATGAAATCTAAACTAAGTGCTCAAGTGCTCAAGTGTGCAAGAATGCTTAATTTACTGACTAGTTTCAAAATGAGGAGTGAGGCCTCCTTTTATGAATTTTCTTATGAAAATGGAGGGCTAGGATTAAGTGGTGGAAAATGGGTGGTTGAGATTCAGGGTTAGGTAGGGTTTTGGTGGGAGTGAAAGAGATTAAGAGGCAAAAGAAATGAGTGGCTAGGATTAAGAGGCTAAAGAGAAAGGAGTTGACTTTTGAACTAAAAGCCAAATGAAGAGACAAATGACAAGTGTCACAAACTCATAATTTTGGAGTTGATCTATGTGAATGCACATGATTAGCTTGGGAAGGATTAATGAATTTAGAAAATAAAAAAAATGTTTATTTATTAAATAGAGGAAAAACTCAAAATTAAATAAATAAAATTTATTTAATTTAAAAGAGAAAAGGGTAAATGAATTATCTAAAAAAATAATAATATTTATTTAAATAATAGAGGAAAAAGACTTAAAATTAAATAAATAAAATTTATTTAATTTTAAAAGGCTGAGTGAATTAATTAAATTAATAATTTAACTAATAGAGGGATTAAGACATTTTTTGATGTCTATATTTTGCCTCTCTTTGATGCGATGTCGAGATCGACATCGCGTCAAAGAAAAGAAAAGGAAGATGCCGCAACCATGGGAGGAAAGGATGACGAGGAGGTAGTCGTATGCCCCCTCAAAAGGACATGCGGGTTTGGAGAACACGAATGTGCTCTCAAAATGGATCAAGGGAGAGGGTGGAGGGAATTAAAAAAAGACCTCACTATGCAAAAATGTAATCTATCTAAATGCAATGCAAATGAATTGTGTAAATGTTGGGGAGCACAACCTGGATTTTGATATGGTACTTGACAGTATGCACCAAGATATAAGAAACTAAGATGACAAAGTGTCAAGTACGTGATAAAAGAGATAACGATAAAATGATCAAGTACAAAAAATACTAACACATACAAGCAACAAGCAAGCATGCACAACAAGTCAAAAGCAAACCAATATGTTGCCCCTAGGCAGCTAAAAACCAATTGATTACTCGATTGATGAAGGATGACAAAGTTAACGATAAGAACAATACACATCCAAGGGATTGGGAATGATACATCTCATGATGATGATTGGATAAAAAATTGATCAATTGATTACCGGCTAATTTAAATTAACATGAAGGCATGATTAAAGATTGATATGCTAGATTGCAGTGTTGGATTACATGCACTAGTATTGATCATGATTGATTTTTATTATAATTTTAAAAGTGTTTTTAATTTTTATAGATTTCTAATGAATTTTTTTAACTTTTTTGAATTTTTTAAATTTTTTATAATTTTTAAAAGATTTTTAATTTTTTATGATTTTTTGATAAAATAAAAAGGGGGGGCGAAACTGAGCCTCTCGTCCATGAACGAACAGCTCTATCCCATACAAGGGGTGGCTCCGCCCCCGCACAAGGGTGGGCGCAGCTGCCCATCAATAGGGGTGAGTCTACCCTCGTTGAAGGGTGAGCATAGCCGCCCATGTGTAGGGGCGGTGCAGTCGCCTGTCAGTAGACGGGCGGCTCCGCCCCCGCACAAGGGCGGGCGCAGCTACCTATTCGTAGATGGGTAGCTTCGCTCCTACGTAGGGGCAGTGTAGCCACCCGTTGGTGGATGGGCGGCTCTGCCCCTGCACAGGGGCGACGCAGTCACCCTTCGGTGGACGAGCGGCTCTGCCTCCGTGCAAGGGCGGGTGCAACCGCCCGTCTGTGGACGGGCAGCTCTGCCCCCGCATAGGCGCGGGGCCAGTAGCAAAGCCGAAAATAAGGTTTTTTTTTTTTTTTTTAGGATTTTATGATTTTTAGATTATGACATTTTTCATTTTTTTTTTAAGGACTTTTTTAAGGATCATTTTCTATTTTTAAGATTTTTAGACATTTTATGGTTTTCATAATTTTTTAGAAATATGAGGGTCAATTGAGAAAAAATGAATTCTGAGGCTTCTGTTGAATATGAATTTATTTTTGGCCTCGCTTGGCGCTGCCCCTCGACCCCGCCCTGTCTCGCAATAGGGAGCGCACCAGGGGCTCTACCCCTTGGACCCCGCAAGGGGTGCTGCCCCTTGGACCCCACAAGGGGCGTTGCCCCTTGACCCCATCTTGGGTGCGCTACCCCCAAACCTCTGTAGAAAAATTTGAGGAGCAACCACGCCGAAAGAAAAGGGGATGAAAAGACCTCTGTGTCTGATTAGGCTTCATACAACATCATGGATTAGATAGAATGGGATGGGAAGAGAAATAGAATGAATTAGATGAGAAGAAGATTGGATTAGATGATAAAAAGATTTGATAGGCAAGATGATGAACACCAAGGACAAGGAAGATTCAAGGTATATGAAAGGGTGGAAAGATGGAGAGATGATTTGAGCAAGAGATGGATGGAATGGTAGGATATGGAAGACCATCGAATGGGGGATATGGAGGAAAGAGATCCAAGAACTAGGTGGAATGTCACAACACTAAAGGTAGGAAAAGGATAGATGGGCAGATGGGGGATACAGGATGTATGAATGAGCAGGATGACATGTAAGGGATGGGAATAAGTAGAGCGAGATCCAAGGACAATGTTGTAAAAGATGCCCCCATACAAGAGGTGGGAGGGTGAAGGATGGGGAGATGGAGGATAAAGGCTATATGAGATGGATAGTATATAAAGGATGTGCATAGAGGGGAGGAAGGCTTGTGTTGTCCAAAGCATGCATGGATATTTTAGTGCCTCTAGTTTGTATGAAGAGAAAAGGTAGGAGAGTTGAAAAGGGATATGAGATGGAGGCTATAAATAAGATAAGGGATAATGATATGGAAGATAATAGATAATGTATGGAGGAAATGTATGGGATAACCAAGTTCCAGGACATGGAAAAGAGGATGGACTTACATAGGATTATGGATGGTGGATGGACGAAAAAGATAAGAAAAGGACTATGCGCTGGAAGATATGGATAGGATGTCAAGATCAAATATGGATAAAGTGGATGAACTTATGTAGGATAATGGATAGTAGATGGATAATGCATATGGTAGGATGCAGACAAATGAGGGAATGAATATTATAGTTAAGATCAAAGATGGGACAAGGAGGATGCATGTATAGAGGATGATGGCCATGGGATAGGGTATATGGAAGGTATATTCAGTAGGATAGTATGGATGGATCTTGCCCCCAAGTGTAAAGTGCAAGGGGACGAGGATAAGTGAATGGATATATGAGTGGATTTGGAGGACAATGAATACATGATGAGGGAGATGGAAGGACTCAAGCATCTAGTTCCATGGATGGTATCTCTTGATATGTCCTCTTTTTTTTTTTTTTGGATATCATCAAGGTGCCTGTTTGCCAGGTTTTCACCAAGATGATGATTTTTTAAGACATTTTATAACCCTTTTTTTTTGAAGGATTATTTATGCTCATAGATGTTGGTAGGATTGAGGGGAAGGGAGATGAAATGGATAAGGGATATGAAGGGTGGAATAAGGATTTATGCAAATGATTGGATTAATGGGAGGGGAGGATGGGGAATGATTGGTGGATAATGGATGGAGATTTGGAAGACTGGTGAGTAAATGGAGGAAGGAGTTGGAAAGATCATCATTGGCACACACTTTGAAGGGTGTTGGAGTAGCTAAGGAGGATATTGTGAAGGAGATAGAGGAGAAAAGGTGGATTTTGGGACGTAAGTGTTAGAGTAATCAGTTTACTCTTTTTCGGCTTATGCTTTCACTTAGGTGCATATAATTAATACTTTATATTAATTATATTGCGCATCCTAGCTTTTAGGTTTTAGGGTTTGTTCACCTTTATA
>MU227143.1:98958-125674 GCA_018584345.1 Thuja plicata | reverse complement strand
GTAGGTCTGGTATTTTGATCACCCTAAAAGGATGAGAGCATATCCCTACTACTTGTGATCCTTCAAACACATAAGTCACTTGATTACTTCCTTGGGCTTCTTCTAACTAGGGGGAATTTGGTGGGTTAGGTATTTTGATCACCCTAAGAAGGGTGAGAGCATATCCCTACCACCATTTTCCACAAACACACAAGCCCCCTAATTAAACTATGTGAAATAAATCAAAGACACAAAGTTTAATTGTATCTGCAAGGCAACCTGCAAAATAGATTGATTAGTAGTTTCAATGCTCAAGTCTTCCACAAGCATCCTATAAGACAATAGATTAGTAGTTTAGAAACACTTTGATCTTGGTCAAACATTCTAAAAAACCACTGTTAGAAGATAGAGAACATCAAAACCCTACAAGAAAACCAGATTAGCAAAACTCAACATGTAAAATATGATGAAAATAAACAAAATTAAGCAGAGCTGCCTGTGTATAGATAGAGACGCCTATGTGCAGAGACGCCTATCTACAGGAAGATACACCTATGTGCAGAGATGAATTTCTACAGGTAGAGCCACCTTTCTGAGATAGAATGCAGAAAAGACCCTAAATCTTGCAAAAAACTAGGTCCCAATAGAGCTACAGCTTCTAAAATGGTACCTATTATGAAAATGTAGAATGCAACTATTTTAAAAGTTTCTAAAAATGCAGAGAAACCCTAAAGTGTGATGCAATAAGCAAGACAAAACTCTATCTATTAGAGCTGCCTGTGTACAAATAGAGATGCCTATCTGAGATAGAGAGAAAGTAATGGCTAAAACTAACAATATCTAAAACCTAATATGCTTGCAAATGCTAAGAATGATTCAAATGACAGTATGGACTAAGGATTTAACCTAAAAATGACTAAAAAATGTAGGCTAAACAACTTAGAAATCTAAACCAAGAGAGGAAACTCCTTTTCTATCAGAGCTGCCTATGTGTAGGCGGAGCCGCCTGTGTGTGAAGCCGCCTATGTGCGGATCTGCCTCTATAGAAGCGGAGCCGCTTGTCTGTCAATTTGTCTGAAAGAAGCCTGCAAAATAGAATAAAACCAGGATGTGGGTCCCACTGGGCATGCCAAAATGTATGTAATAAAAATACCTGCAGCTACACAACAAGTCAAAATATGCATATACAAGATATATCAAATATTAAAAGCATGCAAGAAACTTGAAATACAACTAAATTCTCACTACAACCTCTGATGAGCTAAAACGAGTGCTCTTAAGACTCGTTTGATTTTCTCTTAGAGATTTTGTGGGTGTGCTCTCCCAACACAATGTAATAAATCCCACTATGATAGATGCAAAATGATGAAGATTTGAGCACAAATATGTGGAACTTGTCCCAAATCTCTCAAATGATTAATGCAAATGAAAAATCTATACTAAGAATGCAAATGCAAGAGATTAACAACTAGATTGTGATGAAAAATAAAATAAAGGTGAAAATGAAAGAATCTAAACTAAACTATGAAAGTAAATCTAGACTATCATGCAAGAGATGAAATCTAAACTAAGTGCTCAAGTGTGCTTAAGTGCTGAAGTGCTCAAGTGTGCAAGAATGCTCAATTTACTGACTAGTTTCAAAATGAGGAGTGAGGCCTCCTTTAATGGATTTGCTTATGAAAATGGAGGGCTAGGATTAAGTGGTGGAAAATGGGTGGCTGAGATTCAGGGTTAGGTAGGGTTTTGGTGGGAGTGAAGGAGATTAAGAGGCAAAAGAAATGAGTGGCTAGGATTAAGAGGCTAAAGAGAAAGGAGTTGACTTTTGAACTAAAAGCCAAATGAAGAGACAAGTGACAAGTGTCACAAGCTCATAATTTTGGAGTTGATCTATGTGAATGCACATGATTGGCTAGGGAAGGACTAATGAATTTAGAAAATAAACAAAAATGTTTATTTAATAAATAGAGGAAAAGCTCAAAATTAAATAAATAAAATTTATTTAATTTAAAAGAGAAAAGGGTAAATGAATTATCTAAATAAATAATAATATTTATTTAAATAATAGAGGAAAAATACTTAAAATTAAATAAATAAAATTTATTTAATTTTAAAAGGCTAAGTGAATTAATTAAATTAATAATTTAACTAATAGAGGGATTAAGACATTTTTTGATGTCTACACTAAGCTTTTAGTGCACTTAATCTTTCTGCAACTTGTCCATACTAATATTCCATACCATGCATGTATAGACTTAACATATACACATATCATGGATCTTATGTATGAACGCACATAGCCTGATTGAAACATACGCACATGCGCTGGTGCTCTGATCGATTGCATATCTCTGTTCTGTTCTGTCTTCCATACTTAGCCATTTTGTTCATCAAAGTTTGCTGTAAAAAATTTTGTATGAATTTGTTGCCATAATGAAAACAAAAAATAAGTCATATTGTCCCTAAGAGTCAACTTTCCAACAATCTCCCCCTTTGTCATTAATGGCAACAAAGGAATGTGGCCAAGTTACTAAAACTTTGACTTACACCCAAAAAACTGTATATCATCCTTTTTTATTCAAACTTCTATATATAAGATATACACATACTCCTTATATAAATTACTCCCCCTTTGACATTAATGAAAAAGGTTTCAAAATTGTATGTCCTTGAGTACTTACTCTGAATATACATCTAGATAAGCAATCTGTAGATTTTTGATCTCTTGCTGCCAGAATGCCTTTAGTGCATCAACTATCTGAAGATGGGCGCATAAGGCATATGTAAGCTTCTCCATCTTTGTCAGATCCATGCTAGGTACTTGATCATATGTAGAAATGGTTGCATCTATCTATTTTATGTTCTCATTTAGAATAGCTAATGAGGGTGCAAGTACATTTCTTAGTTGAGTCTGTCTCGTTCTTATCTTGCTGATCTCCAACTTAGCCTTTTCAATCTTGTCTAACTGCCCTTGATAGATATTGTTGCATACATTAATATCTTGCGAGGATGTTTCAATTGATTTCCTAACACTTTCAACCAAGATGTTAGCTTCTTCAATCTTTTTGATGTGCTCTGAGGTGAATTTCACTCTATCTATGCAGTTTGCTATTACATTTCTGCCTTTAGCTATTAGTTCTTTCATGATTGCTTGACCAATATTCAATGAGTTCAAATCTAAAGAGAAATTCTTTGTCAATTCATCTAATCTTCCCTTCTTGTACTCAAATTCTACAATTTTAGTAGCAGAGTCTACTAAACTTGTGAAATGTGATTTGAAGCTTGTCAAGATGCTGTCAACATCATCAACTGGCTGAATCTTAGCCATTTTCTTATTTGCTGGCACTAAGTCATTCAGAATGTTCACTGTCTCCAGAAAGAGAGGGTTTCTCATGACTTGTTTTTCTTTGGCTTTCTCCATGGCTAGCACACTGATCTTTATCAAATCTTCTTCTTCCCAAGCATCTAGATTTGCTGAATCAGGGGCAAACTTGATAAAAATGATGGTTTGATGGATGGAGTATGTATTACATTTTGACTGGCATCCACATATTCACTCTTCATAGGGATCTCTATAGCTGGTGTTTCATTAGTTTGATTGTCTTCCTCATTATTCAAATCTATTGAATCTTTAGAGGGAACTTCATTTTGCTGTAAGGATGTGTCATCAGTGCATACCTTCTTTGTCTCTTCAGTGCTGACAAATTATTTTTCAAATTTGTCCATGTCATTGTTAGAAGCGATCATAGATATCTTAACATCATCAATCACAATAGTTTCTTTTGAATATTTGGCTGTATCAAAAGCTATTGAAACAGTGGGCACTGAATCCTGTGGACCTGTCATAGGTGCATTTTGAATAATTGGTTCTTTGTTCTATTTGGGAGGAGTTGGATTTTCTTTTGCTATAGGTGCCGTTGATGGATACACGTGTCTATCTAGAAATACCTGCTCAAATGCTTTTTGAGTCTCTTCACCAACCAGTTCATATTCTTTGTTCATGAAATGGAGAACTCTTGTTTTGGTTCTGAGATGAGGCTTTACTAAATCCAATAGAATGACTTTCTCATCATGTGAGAAAAAATGGAGAAGACTATCTAATGTTTCTTCTCTTATCCTCATATCCTCTTCAATTGCTTTCCTTTTCAATACATCAAGTATGCTCCATACTTTATCTGGTATGACTTCGTTGAGTTCCAATACTGTCCTCTTAAACTTGATCATGTGAGAGATAATCATAGAGTGAATTTTTGATTTGTCTATCTCTTGGTACTTGTCATAGAAATTCTTGATGGATTCCAGTCATCTTTCATTAACAATTCTATTCTTAAGGACTGTTAGACTAGGTCTGAATCCTACCTCAGGAGGGGCTTGAGTGTTCTTTACCTTTCTCCTTGTGTTTCTTGAGGATGGGTGACTTATAGGAACTTTCTTCTTCCTTCTAGTCAACTTGGTTGGTACAGAAGGTGGAGAGGATTCTAGATCAATGGTAGTTGATGGTGCAAATGTACCTTCATTAGATTTCTTCTTCTTCTTTTTGGGCATATCTTCAAATTTTTCAATTTTCACCTTTGCAGCACTTTTATCAAGTTCTTTTGGAATCTTAGCTTCCCTAGCTTTGTCTAGGTATTCTTGTGTAACACCATGAACTCTTAGGATGTTATATGTGATCCTTGATGCCTTTCTTTTATTGTCTGCACTGTATAAGATATAATCAATATGATTTGTCTTTTCTCTATAAGTACCCCATCTAGGTTCATTGGGATCCTTGGGTGCAGATAGGAGAAATTGTGCATAACCTTCTAAAAGATGTTCTTCAACTTCATATCTGAGAGGGTGAATCCATTTTGTTCTAGGCTCAACTACCTCCATGCAAGTACATTTAGTTTCCACCATGAAGCATATGGTGTCTTTGTATTTCTCAACTATCTTCTCTAGTATCCTAAACATTTTTTGCATCTTGATCTTGAATGTTTTGATCTCCATGTCTATAGAATCTTTCACGCTACTTTTTGATGTAGCCTTTAGTGATATTTGAGACATAGTGGGTTTACTCTTGTCTAGGTAAAGATTTGCAACTTTACCAACAATGTGGAAGTAGAGATAGATGATCAAAGAGCCAAATCTGAATATTTTTCTCTTGTCATTCTTTACATCTCTAATGTTGTCAATCAGTTGTGGATGCAATATCTCACATAGATTGTACTGTGTATTATCCTTCACCATTTTTATTGCTGATAGGACAGTTTCTATAGATACACTATTTATTTTGCTTGCGTGCTGGAACTTGTAACCTAGAATCATAGTGACCAATTTGATGTCATCTGCCTCAATGGGATCAACAGTCATTCCACCCCTATCACTCCTAGATAAGCATGCTTGTTCAACCTGCTTGTTAACATTCTTACCAGTGGGAAGAACTGGTCCAGTCTTAGGAAGTCCAGTCATATCATGAATTAGGTCTGTAGTAATGCAGACGGGAACTTCACCAATCCAATATAGGTCATCATGTATCCTGCTCAGTAGGATTTTAACCCATTCTAGCTCATAGAACTCATGCGTGTTAGAATAATCAAAGATAGGGTGTTTAGTGATATGCACATATTCATCTTTGAATAAATAATCTGGTTTCATCATTGAAGCCATAAGAGTAGAAATGTTGTTATCTCCATCTATTTCCTTCTTGCAATATATATATATGCACAAATGTCTTCTATATGCACGACTCCTAGCAGAGTCTTAGAAAATGCTCCTTCAACATCATCTAATATGGACTTGAATGGATGCTTCTTGAACACGAATCTTTTCCTTTCAACAATGTCAAATACAACAAGGGTTGCCATACTTACTTGCTACTTGATTAAATAGGGTTTCATGATGATTATGAAATGACGTGACTACTAGGGTTCTATTTCTATCCTTAATCCATTCACAAACCAATCAATTCCTTAACCTATAGTGGTTCGATGCTCAATGCTCACGTGCTCTCTGAATGCTCAATCTTGAATGCAAAGTGGGGTTTGAAGATCTTTTACAAAATTATATAAAATATTATTGCATTTAATGCTCATTGTCATAAAGTGGTTTACATAGATAATTTCAATCTTTTCTTCTGTTCAAGTTTTGACTATGTGTATATGCATACATCCTCATTTTGTCACCAAATGTATGAATTCATAGGCACATACTTAGAGGTAAGTATACCAGCCACACAGGGGTTCAGAGCTAGAATAGCTCCCCCTAAGACCATGGGGGTTAACTAGCCAGAAGTAGAAGGTGCATCCACTGAGGATGCATCTACTACCTTGTTCTCTTCATTATCCTTCTTTACTTCAACCCAAATTTTATCTGCATCTTCTTTAGCTTGTACAAATTTAACTTCTCCTGATTCTACACTTTTGGTTCTACTAAACCAAGGCGGGATACCCTTTAACACCTTCAAATATTTCTTACAATGTCAATCCAACATGAATCTCACACAGGCTCAACATATCTGGGAGATACTAGATAAGTGGCTAATTATCCATTGAACATCAACCTTGAAATGGAGCATGAGATGAATAGAACAATAACAAAACTTTTAAAGATACAAGGCTTATTGGAATTTATTTTTGTCTTTGTAGAAACATGACCAAAATATATACTAGAAATGCAATAATATGAGAACTACTAGCTTATGATTAGTGCCTTATTCCTTGGGCTAAACTCTCAAAATAGATACAATATGCAGAAGTTAATTACTATCAAAGATTCTAGGCCATAAACAAAATTATCCCACACTCATACTACTTATGAAAACCTATTGCATACTTAGATTAATCTATGCACTAATTAGAGCCTCATTTAATTTGATCCTTGATCAAAAATCTAAAATAGCTACATATACATAGATAAGATCTATGCTAATGAATTAGAAAATTTATAACTCATCACATGAACATTATAGGAGAGATTGGAAACATGATCTTTGTATTAAGTATAGAGAATCACAATTATAATTACAAAATAAGCCAAAGATAGCCACTTGAATAAAATGCTACAGACCTTCAACTTTATTTCTACTCTTGAAACTAGTCTAGTACAGTTTTAGCTATATTTCCTTGACTAAAAACTTTACAAAATCCTTACATTGTACTGTTGGAAACACTGAGAGGGGGGGGGGGTGAATCAGTGTTTAACTAATTATTGTATTTCAGCAATTTGATTATAAATCAAATAGACAACATATGAAGCATAACATAATAACACATAACACCAGATATGTTTATGGGGAAACCTTGATCAGAGGAAAACCCCGGTGGGAATTAGTACCCACAAATGATTGTACTAGTATAATGAACTTGTTAAGGTTCCTTTGCCCTGTTAGAAGCAGTCTTTACAATGCAAGTACAATGACCCTGTTAGGATTCTTTAAAAAACCCTGTTAGAGGTGGTTGGCTCACTGCCAGAGCTCACTGCTCAATGAGATGAAGGCTACAACCTTCTTGATAATAGATATACACTATATCCAAAAGTGAACTGCTGTATATGACACAATTGTCTGATCAGTTCTGTTTATGTGCTGATCCTCTTAATCTCTTAAAGAGCTCTATCTCATGCTGACATCTCTATACTATTCTTCTATATCTCTTCTCTACATATTTCTTTGACACTTTCTAATACAACTTTACTTGTCATATATACATGTTCATGCCTAAATAGATGCAACCAAAAACAAGAACTTAGTCGGCCGAAAAACAACATTCACAATGCTTCCAAACAAATTGGCTTAAGCGTGTTTACAATAATGTTTAATACATACTAAAAAACTTATTACAATAGGCGCTTGGCCTTTACACAAGAAAAAATTATACGCTAAATCAAAAACTGTAGTTGGCTTCATACTCTGTTTTCTAAGCTGTTAGTGCACTTAATCTTTTTGTAACTTCTCTGTATTGTTATTCCATACCATGTGTGTATATACTTAACATATACACATATCATGGATCTTATGTTTAAACATGCATAGCTTGATTCGATCGTACGCACATGCGTTGATGCTCTGATTGACTGCATATCTCTATTTTGTTCTGTCTTCCATACTTAGCCATTTTGTTCTTCAAAGTTTGCTGTCAAAAATTTTGTATGACTTTGTTGCCATAATGAAAACAAAAAATAAGTCATATTCTCCCTGAGAGTCAACTTTCCAACATGTATTCTTTTCAAGCCCCTTCTAATGATCTTGAGAATCCTTTTATAGATTAAGATTGCAACAAGCTATAGATCAATTGGAATGAGGACAAATACATGACTCATACAAAAGACAAAATAAAATGTGAAATGATAACCACTTTTTTATAAGAATTTCCTAAGTATTTTGTCTTCCAACCACCTGGTTTCTACAATTGCTTTGAATAAATTTGGAAGTTTCCACTTGGATTTTTTTGCCTCGGTCTTCTAATGTATGGTCCTTTTTATTTTCGTGTCTTGTTGAAAATGTTGGGAAGCACTGCCACTTGTTGTTTCTCTACCACATCATCTTCTCCTTGGTTAGTTGCATTGTATTTGTCCTTCCAAGAGTTCAAAACCTCATCACTTAGCCAAGGGAAATTGATAACCTCATCCTTTTTTTGTTCAATTAATCCCAACTGACCTTTTCTTTCTCAACTTCCTCTTTCTAGAATTCAAAAAATAACTTTGCCTTGCTAATTATTTCAACAGTTTGGACAAATAACAATGTGCTTTCCAAAGTGATAATACTATTGGTCCTTGTTTCCAAATCTTCATTCATCTGTCTCATCCATAAGGCTTCCTTCTTTATCTTGCCACTTTTCTTGAAAATATTTGGGAACATCTCATAACGATCTTTTGAATATTCCTTCCTCAAAGTCTCTACCTTTCTTAAGATGATGCTCATTTTTATGTCCAAGTCCACTAGTAATTTAAAACATTTATAAGTGCTAGTTAACACAATGTCCACATTTTTCTCCTCTTTGGACATGGAATAGAAAAACTTCAATTCTACTATTTTTCCTCTCCACCTATCCATAATTGGGTCCCACTTATGCTTGTCTGCATTGAAATCATCCAGTATGCTAATAATTTTCTTTCCTTTCAAGTAAATGGCAGCAGGACTCAACTCTTGAGTACATTTCATAAGTGTGGCATGTATCTTATCTACATACCTTTGTTGTATCCATGCCTTTGCTTCTTTGAATGTTGTGCAATATTAATCCCATTTCTTTCTTGATTCTTCTAACTTGGTCCTTTCAACAATTACTCTTTCTCTCTCTAACTCCAGATATGCTTGCATAGTTGGAATTAATGGAATAGGAGGAGGATAAGTTACAATTGGACTAGATGTAGCAAGCTGATGTGGATCTTGTGCTATCATCCTTTCAGGATAAAATTGAGCTGCTTGTTTTTCTTCGAGTATAGAAATTTTCTTATCCTTTTCTATGGATTTTATCCTTTCATCATTGTATGCCTTCAAAACTGTCTAAAATTTTGTTCTTAGGATTTTAATCCCTTCTTCTTTCTTTTCTGTCACTTTCATATTGAACTTTTCAGACTCTAATTTTAGGCTGGCTTCCTCTACCCCTACAGTCTCTAAAACCCTTCTCCTTCCTGTTGAAGTTGAGTGTCTACATCAGTTTTCTTATTTTCCCTCCTTTTCAGTGACCACATTACCAATGTTGCATGGTCTTTAAGGAATTTAACACCTTTAGATGCTTGTTGAACTTCTGCCTCATTAGTATGAATAGGCTTGAGTTATTTTCTGACAACATCAAATACTATGGCGTTAGCTATATCCCATTCTTTAAGAATAAGGACTCCTTCTTTCCTGATCAATGCTCGACCTTCTTCAGGGGTAACTTTATCAAACTTGGCCATCATTTCCTACTTTACCTCTACTTCAATCTCATATTTATCCTTGTCAGGATGATCTTTTTGTCTTTGCTAAATTTTTTCTTTAAATTTATTAATGTAGACTCTTCAGAGAAATTGAAAAAATGCTCTTGCTTTAACAAACTTGTCATTTGACAAAAATTCATCACTAGCTTGCCTAGTGATGGGATCTAACTCCTTAGCAACAAACTCAGCCACTATACAATCCATCTTTGCATGTTTGGGAGTCTCTAGCATCCCTTCCTGCATTTCCTGAGATGTTACAAAGATACGACCTATATTGCTCATCTGCAACAACTGTTGTGCAATTGTTTGTCCATCCATGTGCAGGGGAGATTGGGAAGGGGAGTAGATATATACTTGTTGTTTTCCATCTTCTTCTATCCTTTTCCTTTTAGGAGATGACAATGATTGTACATTTGAATCTAGGGGTCTCTTTCCTTTTGAAATAGCAACTTCCTCTATCCTTGGAAATACTATACTATACCCCCTTTTCTGTTGCAAGATATACCTCCCTAGTGGAACCATCCTTCCCTGTGCAGTTTCTCTCAAAATAGCTCTAGCCTTTTCTAGTTATGTTTCTATAACCTTTGCCTTCTTCTGATTTACGGTTTGTATGATATATTTGAACATGTTCATTAAATATTCTACCTTCTTTTCCTAGGGCATGAATTCTTTCAAGGGATCATATCCTTCATCAAAGTGATGAACACAATCTAATGTTTACTTGTATACTAACCACTTTTCTTTTTTGATATCTTTCTCTTGCAAGTCATACTCATTTCTAATTATGTGCTCAAGAGAATTAAACTAGTGCTCTAAAGTTAAACATTTTGTTCTCTTTCTAAACATGTCACTAATGAATCCTTCATTATCAGCACATCTCACCACTGATGTTGCCATCTAATAAGTTTCCAAGTACTTATGAAATTGTGTCCACCCTCCTCTGGTGATAATGAACTGGTGTGCAATTGTAATGGTAGGGAAGATGTTACCTTTCATTTTTTGAGTCAATGATTCCTCTTGTAGCCCACCCATTTGTCTGATTATTTCTGCAAGGCCTATCTTAAGTGGAACTCTATATGGAAGCACATTTCAAGTTCCTCTGAAATCATAAACCCTAATGACTATTGAAACGGGATATAAAATGATGTCACCGTAGTTGTGAACAATCTGAAAACTTTTAACATATTCCTTTGGTCTCAAAAGATTTAACAGATCTTTGTGAATTCTTGGATTGTCTAAGCATTATAGTTCTTTGAGCCTAGAGGCAAAACACCTATCAAAAGTGATAAAACTGGCCTCTTTTCTATCCCAAGGCAAATCTGTACTCCATAATTGAACATGCATCTCTTCATCATCTTGAAATCTCTTAAGATTCATTTCTTTCTCAAAATAATCAACATTTTTGTAAAGGATCATGTGCATCATCATGGAGTACCATCCAAATGGCCTAACTATTTTTACCTCTTTTATGCCTATTAAAAATTGGTGAATTAATTCAGCAACATTAGTAGAAAAATAAAAAAAACAACAGCCAAATGTGGATGCAGGATTTGGACCATCATGAACATGTAATGGATAGGCATCACTATTTCTTCATGTTCTCCAAAAATGTGACATAGGGCACTGTATATTCCTCTAGATTTTGAATTGAAATAGTTTAATTTGAAAGGTTCTAGTGTGTTAGGACCTACCACAATCAAACCTCCTATTTTGTTAAAATATTCTAATAGAGGCCCAGTTCTGAGGTAACTTTGTTGGGCTTTATACACTTCCTTGAAATAATCATTATCAATATTTTCTATTTGAATAGTGAGATCATTTAAATCGAACACCTACCTTAAATCCTCAAATTTAATGTTGATTAGGACATTTCCATCTATATCTCTCATAACCCTAGAGACACTGTCATAAGTTTTTGCAATTATCATCAATAAATTTGTATCCATGAACACCCCATGAACTATCAACTTTCCCATATCAAACTGCCATATGTTACTATTCGGGGAAAAATCATTCCTCTAGCTGAAGGCAATTCTAAACAAACTCAGACCACTTATGCTAGTTTTGGCATCTCTAGCTCATCTTTCTGTATTGTACAAACCCTCCCTGACTTTCAAATGAATAATTGTAGGTACTAATTTTTTGAGTTTAGTGGCATCATTTGTGGATTCATTTAAGTGTTGTAAAAGTTCATCACATACATTCCTATCCTTGTAATCTATTTTACCAGTGAAATATCTTCTAGGAGCCATTTATGAACTAGGCTTTCTCAGTTAACGATATCATATTTTACACAAAATCTACTTGCTTCTCATAACTCAAAACCCTATTGCGATTATGACTTATAATGCCTAGAAATACAGTCACAGAATAACTTACCCATTCTACAAAATTGTAACACAAAGCAAAAATATTGCAACCTTAGCTCTTCTCCAGTCACTTCAATAGTTATGGAGTTTCCAAACTCAAGTGGTGAATCATATATGCAATTTTGTCAATTCCTTGCATTGAATTTCATCTGAAGTGGCCACACATTCTATCATTAATTCACCATGTTTGAACTTTCACAGCCGAACAGTTCACTGCAACCATTTTAACATAGAGAAAAACTTTAAATCATGACCATAGATCTTTAACAACATCTCATCTATCGTGCGGCTACCAACAATTCATGAAAACCAGTATTCACTTTGGACACGCGCTAGCCAAAATTAATGACTTATACGTTAGATATCATGCATCTCTACTATAAGCCTTTAAGTGAACCATCAGATCTTCTTTAACTTGACCATAGGTTACTTTAGCCAACACTTTACTGAGTGCAGGTATAACTTTAATGGGGAGGACACATGTCAGCCAGAATTAATGGCTTATATTTTTGATCAACGCCATCTTTTCTTTAAGTCTTCAAGTGAGATGTCAAATCAACTTTAAATTGAATTATCTTTATCTTTTCTTTACCGTTGTGCTAGGCCCGCCAACTGCCACACATCACTCAGACTTGATGGCTTATATGCTAGACCTCGATCATTTTATCATCAAGTCTTTAAGTTGACTGTCAGATCAAACTTAACTTGTCTACCTTTTAAATCCTTCTTTATGACTTCAACAGGACCCAAAAATACACGCGTTGCAATGGCTTAATTTCTTATACATTAGATCTTGCGCATCTTCACTATATGCATTTACGTTGACCGTTGGATTGATAAAAAATTTAATCCTCATTCAACTTTATGCAAATAGGGCACACATTAGTTACAAGACACACATCAACATGACTTAATGGCTTGAAAGATAGATGACTTGCATCTCAGGATTAAGTCATTACATGGATCGTTCAATCAAAAAGAAACTGCATGCCCTTTATCTTAGCCTTTAACAAATGCGAGACCCACCAGAGACACATGTCATCACCGCTTAATGACTTACTGAGTAGATCACCTACATCTTTTTTATAAGCCTGTACGTCCACCGTTAGATTAAAAATAATCTGAGTGCACTTTATCTACAAGCTTTTAACAAATCTTGGGCCCGCTAGACACACGTGGCACTCAGACTTAATCACTTAAAGGATAGATCAACTGCATCTTTTTTATAAGCCTTTATGCTAGCCATTAGATTAAAACATAGTAGCACGACACATGATGACTAGAGTAAAAGTCTTGCGTGTACCCAGACTTAGGAAAAATTTATGCGCCAAGGACTTAGGATAAAATGCATGGCCCCATCTGATGTTAAAAAGACACATGATCTTCAAAAGACTTTAAGTGACTAGATAAAGTAACTTAAAAATAGAACCCACCCTAGAAACTTAAGGTTTTAAACCAACAACTCCCAAAATGTGAAGACCAAAACAAGGGTTTTGAACCACATAGAACTTGGATTGAAAATTTTAAACATATGACTCCAAAGGTTTTGAAATTTTTTGCACAGACCTAACATTCAAAAGGAAAATTAAAAGTATTTTTATATTCTGCATGAGAGTGATGCATAGTTCAGTGAGATCCCTTTGTCTGTTGTAGGAGAAGGTACTAGGAAACGATGATAATTATGAGGAAAACTATAAGGAACTCTTAAGTTTTATCATGGAAGATTGGTCAAAGTCACTCCATCAAGCTAGATGCAACTACAAGGGATCTCAATGGGGACTATGTCCCTTATTATGGTTAATTTTTTTTTTTTTGTTGCTAGCTGCCACTATGAACAGATTATGAAAACTATTTATGCTTTATTAGTTTTTTAGTTTGGATACTATTACTAGATGTTTTTATGTTTACTAGGATGACCCTAGGTGGCATTTTTATTAGACTTTTAGTAATTTAGGTGGTATACTAGGTAGTATATCCAGAGACAGTAACTCCTTTTTGATGGTGTGGATGATCAATATTTGTTGATTATTTCATATTAATAGTTAGTTTTTACTATTAATATATTGTTAATGCTAAAATTTTGACCATACACCCTCTGGGATATTGTACCCAAGGGACACCACCCTAGTTTTTGTTTCTTTAATATAAAAAAAAAGTCTATTTACACTACCCTTTGTAAATGTAGTTTCGAAATAAAAAGTCAAGAAAAAAATTAACATCAATTTTAATCTGTATGAAAGTTGAGATTAACACATAAGATTTAGTTCTAAAGACACAAAGGCTAGTTTTGTAAGCATGGAATTTGATGACATGTAACTGATTAAATGTTTGAAGATGTTAAATTGATGATTATGTAAGGAATTAATTCAGTTAATTCATTGTATTGTCATTGATGTCAACTTAATATAATCTATACGGTCATGTAAATAATGCCAAAGACTTTAGAGAACCAAAGGAACCAAGGATATGCTATCAATAATGCATACAAGTCAAGTATTCACTAAGTGACAAAAAAATCTATGGAGTGCACCCAATGGACAAATAAAAAGAACTAAGTCACAGTGATACCTGACGAGGAAATGCACAACACTACTGACAAGGAGAGTCACAGTGTTGACCGACAAGCAAAGAACAGAGTAACCCGATGGAAGAAAATATAGTGTTTCCCGACGGACAGAGATCATGAAGCTAAATGGAGTCTTGTCAATGAAATAGTTAGTTGTCACTGATGACTAACTGCAGTGGTGACCAAAAGAACAGAGAGTTTAGAAAATGACAAAATATCTAGCTGGCAGAGCTAAATATAGACTTAACTGGTTGTCTACTTTGTTTTATTCGACCAGAGATAAGTTATTGATTTAAAGCTGATTTGTACAGTTGGCAAGAAAATATCTACGAGACAAATCAGGAGTTATGCTTTAAATCTAATTGGTTGGATTGTTTATCATGCCAAGAATCAAAAATCAAGAGCCAAGAAATGATGAATATTATGTCTATATAAGAGATGAGATTAATTCATTTTAAGAAAGGGATTAAGGAGAGTGAATAGAAAGAGGAAGCTAAAGAGAAACTGATGAAGAAAAACTTCATGTAGTGCTGATCAAACAAGCTAAAGGAAGAGATAAGGCATTCTGCAGACACTGATGAATAGTGAGTACAACATCATAGAGAAGAAAGTGTGGAGCACAAGGATTGAATTTATACATTGGTTAGAGAGGTAATGTACTTAAATAGATCTGAAAATCTACAATTTAAGTTGCAATATGAACAGGTCATAATATTTTAGTTTAACCATTGAAGCATCAAGTCTCTTAACAAAGCAGGACTTAACAATCTTATATATATTGAGGTACATCTCAAGGAGTGCCAAAAAGGTTGATTCATGAAAGTAGCATTGGATATTCTCGATGCCTATTGACAGTCTAAGAAAGAGGCTGATTCAAGGATGGTAGTGTTAGATGCCCGATACTAAGTGACAACCTATTGTGGATGAGGAATTCTTCAATCTATTGGGAGCAAGCTCAAACATGAAAACATTAGTGGTTTAGCACATAAAATTGATTCAAAAGCATATGAAAGAGCAAGAAAACAACAAAAGAAATCAACATAACATTAGATTGAACTAGAAACAAGTAAGCACCCTAATTAACTTGTTTGATTTGTTCCTTTTGGTAGAATGTGGGTGTGCTCTCTCAAACACACAAATGACATGAATCCCCAAGGAAATGCAACTATGGAATTCAAGCTTGGAATCAAAGAATAAATTCAAGAACTAGTATTAAAAACTAGTCTAAAATACTTCCTAAAGATGATGCTCAAATTGATATGCAAGATACAAGATTGAAAGCTATGATTCAAGAACTATACTATGTTATGATATGAGATGAAAAATAGGATTCATTTTAATCAAAATGAACCTAGCATGTAATATCTAAGTGATTTAAGAATAAACTAAGAGCATATGAAAACATGAAATCTAGAGCTATGAACTTCTAAATGCAAAATAGCATGATAACAATGCAAATTGAGAGATGCCAAATGAAGAGGAGAAGGCCTCTATTTATAGATTTTTTTGAGAGAAGAAGAGGCTTGGATGAAGTGGAACCTATGTGGCATCCACATAAGATCCACATAAGGGACACATAGGTTGAAAAGATGGCCAATTTTGAGTCAAAATTGGCATTTAATATTGAGTAGCTCAATATTTCCAAGTGGGAGACAAACTTGTAAGAAGAAATTAAAGAGGAATGGGTGCCCATTTTGGATAGAACTTCCCCATGTGGGTGAGCATTCTATTAGCCTTAAAAAGGTTAGGAATCACCCATTAAGCATGATTAAAGGATAGTCAGGAGGGGAAATATGCTTAGGAAATGAGGTGATGGGAGTAGGGTAGGAATAGGGTAGGTTGTCTAGGTTGGATTAATAGGTTCCTAGCTAGGGTTTAGATTATAATTCAAATTAGATTTGAATAAGTCATGGTTTAGAAGAATTAGGAATAAGGAAGATTTAATAAATTTAAATTTATTAAAAAGGGGATTTTATGAGACAAATGTATTTAAATGAAATACATAAGAATAGTATTTAAGCTATTGATAAATACTAGTAAATGAAACTATTTAATTGATTAAATTAAATAGTTAGAGTAATAAGAAGGAAAATAATATTAATAATAATATGAATATTTTTGGATGTCTACACCTATATGTGTAAAATCCTCTAACAAGGTTGCACTTAACAGTGTGTTTGTAACCTTTAACAGGGTTGGCTCCTAACATGGCTCACTTCAGAAGAGTGAAAATTTGGGGTACCGGTCCCAATGGTTGTTCCCCTAACAGGGTTTCTACATTAAAATTTGTGTTATGTGTGTATGATTCATTTTTTTACTGTCTTGCATCTTACATAGCTAACTCTGGATTGATCAGTATACTCTGCTTATTTGTTGAGTTTTGGTAAATAGTTATACTGCTTATCGGTAATCAAGAAAAAATATGGATTGATAGAGAAAATCGACAGACAGTTAATCATTATTAGTATTTCATGGCATGCATCTTGTAGGGACATAATAATCTAAGATTTATATATTGGTGGTTAAGTTTGAAGGATAAATTTTTGAGGCCACTGATTCACCCCTCCCTCTCTCTCAGTTATTACTAACAATTGGTATCAGAGCTTGTGTTCTTAGAAAGGAAGGTTTCAAGACCTAAGTCAAGATCACAAGATGAACATATGAGATGTGCCCAAGATGAACAAGGACAACTTTGCTTTGTGGAAAAGTAGGATAAGACTCCACTTATCAGGTATTGGTAATGATGTACTCAATTCCTAGAAACTGAATATGTGTTTCCCATAGGAGCACCAACAGTTGAACAAATGAGAGAGAAGCATGAAAAAAATGACATAATGATAGAGCTTGCTTCCTCACTCTCTGATGCTGAATTTGAAGATGTCAAAGAATGAAAAACTGCAAAGTAGATGTGGGACAAATTGAAGCTTGTACATGGTGGTGAAAAAAATGTTTTGAGAGCCAAGACAGAAATCCTTAGAGGAAATTTTGATGATCTCAAAATGAAAGAAGGTGAAAACATCAATCAGTACAGAAAAATAATCAAAGAGGTAGTCAATGATATCCAAGGAGTTGGAGGTGTACTAGAAGAAGATACAGTGGTAAGTAAAATTCTTAGAACCTTACTACCTACTTATGCTATTAGAGTATCTACCATTCAATAAATGAGAGCAGTAGCAAATAGAAATGTTACTCTAGATAGTTTAATTGGAAGACTGATTTCATATGAGATGAATAAATTTGATAATAGTGTCTTACCAAACATAGAGTCTGCATTCAAAACTTCTATGAGAATAAGTAAATCAAGTCATAAAAACACTATGAGAAAAGATAGTGATAGTGAAAGTGAAGAAGATGATCTTGATGAAATTGAAGCACTTATGGCTAGAAGAATGCAGAGAGGTAAAGGTAAATACAAAGGTAAATTACCACTTGTTTGTTTTAATTGAAAAGTGATTGGACACTTTGCTGTAAGATGTAATAATAGAAGAAAAGATGACAGAAGTAATGACAGATCATTTTAAAAGAAGTTTGACAGAGGTGAATACATAAGCTACTGAAAATCAGAAAGAAGAGATACCCGAGATTATAAGGAAAAAGGAAAGAAGGCCAGTTACCTAGAAAAATGCAAGGATGGTGATAGTGATATCGAATCTGATGAAGACATCGAGATGGTGTTTGTGGCTATAAAGGATGATTCAGATGATGATGAAGAAAGGTATGTAGAAATAGATCTCATATCTAAAATTATAAAAAATGATGTTTGGATCATAGATATTGGCTGCACTCACCATATTACCAGTGATAAGAAAAAGTTTGTGACTTTTGAATACTATAAAGGTGGTTCACTAAGAATGGGTAATGATACACCTTGTTAAGTTGAAGGTAGAGGACCAGTAATGTTGAATAACCAGATAAAATGTGAGAATGCTTATTGGGTAAATGGATTGAATTATAATCTATTGAGTGTTTCTCAGTTGAATAATTCAGGTCAAAAAGTAGCATTTGAAAATAAGAAGGCAAAGATCTTCAATAAATCTAGAAATTTGATTGGTACCGGTGAGCAAACAAAAGGTAAATTATTCTATCTGAATGATACCGAATCCACTTGTTTGATTGCTACAAATGAAGACATGTGGTTATGACACAAAATATTGTGTCATGTGAACTTTGAAAACATGATAAAGATTAACAAAAAGAGAAATTTCAAAGGCTTACCAATGATGACCAAGCCCGACAATATCATGTGTAAGAATTGTCAAAAAGGTAAAATGACAAAGTCTAGTTTTAAAAGCAAAACCCATACATCTGATGTAATTATAGAATTAGTCCACACTGATTTATGTGGACCTATGAGGACAAAGAGTTATTATGGAGATAGATATTTTATTCTCTTTGTTGATGATTACTCTAGAATGATAACACTTATGTTTCTAAAAGATAAACCAGAAGCATTTAAGATGTTTAAATGGTACAAAGCAATGGTTGAGAAGCAAAGTGGTAAGGAGCTAAAATGATTAAGGTCATATAGAGGAGGGGAATTTATTTTAAATGAATTCACTAACTTTTGTAATGAGTATGGAATCAAAATATAGGTCTCTACTTATGCTGCTTATAAAAGGATTCAAGGTATATCAAATGGATGTCAAGTCTACATTCCTAAATGGAATACTTGAAGAAGAGGTATACATTGAGCAACCAAGAGGGTTTGTAGATCTAGAAAAGAGAAACATGGTATGTAGACTTCACAAAGCTCTGTATGGATTGAAACAAGCTCCTAGAGCCCAGTATGAACAACTTCATTCCTATCTTATAAGTATTGGATTTGTAAGGACTAGTGAAAACAATAATCTTAATTTAAAGGAAGATACTGATGCTAACACTTTGATTGCTAAAATATTTGTTGATGAAATCATATTTGGAGGGAATGATATGCGATGCAGATGATTTTCAAATGAGATGAGCAAAGAGTTTGAGATGTCTATGTTTGGAGAGATCAAATTCTTTCTTGGTCTACAGATCATGCAACAATGCGAAGGTATTTTCATTACACAATCAAAGTACATTAAAGAGGTCCTGAAAATATTCAAGATGGAAGAATCCAAACTAGTTGGAACATTAATGGAAACTGGATGTAAATTAACAAAGGAAGACAAGACATCAGAGGTAAATCAGACTTTGTACAGATCAATGATTGGAAAACTCATGTATGCTGTACACACTAGACCAGATATTGCACATGTAGTAGGAATAGTTGCAAGATTTTTTTCTAACCCCAAGGAATCACATATGATTACTGTGAAAATAATTCTAAGATATCTGAAGAATATTGAGGAATATGGATTATGGTATAGAAGAGAAGGCAAATTTGAACTTAAGGTGTTTACCGATGCTGATTGGGCTGGAAATCTTGATGACTGGAAGAGCACAACTGGAGGAGCATTCTTTATGGGTGACAACCTCATCACATGGATTAGCAAGAAACAAGGATGCATCTCACAATCTACTGGAGAAGCAGAGTATGTTGCTACTGCTGCAAACTGCTCAAATATTGCATGGATCAAATAGTTACTGGAAGGTATGCATATGCAAATTTTAGAACCAGTAATTATCTATTGTGATAATACAAGTGCAATTAACGTTTCCAATAATCAAGTCATGCATGCTAAAACAAAGCATATTTCCATCAAGTATCATTATTTGAGAGAACAAGTTTAGGCAAAGGAGGTGATACTTGAGTATGTGCAATCAAAAGAAAAATTGGCTAATATCTACACCAAACCACTGCCCAAGGATGCATTTGAGTACTTGAGAAAGAGACTAGGGGTCAGACCCTTGTCTACTGGTCAGTAAGATGACTAGAAGGCTACATCAGCCTACATATTATCAGAATATCATTCATGTTGATGCAAGCAAAGAGATGAACTTCAAAGCTACATATAAATACAGACATGTATATATCTTCACCAAGCACCAAAGCATATTGTTATATTGCTGATGGATAAGGGAAATTAAAGGAATATATTATGGATGGAGAGAAAAGACTGCTTGACATTAATGTCAAATATATGTAAGATATTTGTTTGGAATTATTGTCAAAGGGAGAGAGATTATCCATATTATCACCTCCTTCTGGAAAGGGAGATAGATTATCCATTATCACATTACTCCAACAGGGAGAGATTATATCCTTAGGGAAAGAAATTGTATTAAAATATTATACAAAGGGAGAGTTGATGACAAAAGAGAAAGACATCAAAAGAGAAGAATAGTCAAGGGAGATAAATTGACACAAGGAGAGAACACAAAAAATCAGAAGATAAAGAGCTGCAAGAATCAAATTTAAGATAAAATAGAGCTTACCGATGGTAAGATATTTGTTGGTTAATAGAGCAAAAAGATTGGTAGTTCGATGAATTTCAACTATTGTATTTCGTACTGTATTAGGAATATTATAGTGTGA
The DNA here is from genome assembly GCA_018584345.1 of Thuja plicata. NCBI lineage: Eukaryota > Viridiplantae > Streptophyta > Pinopsida > Cupressales > Cupressaceae > Thuja > Thuja plicata. The sequence goes on along the minus strand of MU227143.1, from coordinate 104,409 downwards.
TAATATAAAGTATGTTTCCATCAATTCCAAAGGGAGAGATTGATGACATGTAACTAATTAAATATTTGAAGATGTCAAGTTGATGATTATATAAGGAATTAAATCAGTTAATACATTGTATTGTCATTGATGTCAACTTGATATAATTTGTACGGTCATGTAAATAATGCCAAAGACTTTAGAGAACCAAAGGAACCAAGGATATGCTATCAGTAATGCATACAAGTCAATTATTCACTAAGTGACAAACAACATTGATGGAAAGCACCCAAAGGACAGAGAAAAAGAAATAAGTCATAGTAAATACCCGATGAGGAAATGCACAGCAATACTGACAAGCAGAGTCACAATGTTGCCTGATGAGCAAAGAAAAGAGTAACCTAATGGAAGAAAATACAGTGTTGCCTGATGGATAGAGATCACAAAGATAACTGGAGTCTTGCCAACAGAACAGTCAGTTGTCACTGACGACTAACTGCAGTGGTGACCGACAAAACAGAGAGTTCAAAAAATGACAAAATATTTAGCTGGCAGAGCTAAATATAGACTTAACTGGTTGTCTACTTTGTTTTATTTGAACAAAGATAAGTGATTGATTTAAAGATGATCTGTGCAGTTGGAAAGAAGATATCTATGAGAAAAATCAGGAGTTATGCTTTAAATCTAGTTGGCTATATTGTTTATCATGCCAAGAATCAAGAATCAAGAACCAAGAAATAATGAATATTATGTCTATATAAGAGACAACCTTAATTCATTTTAAGAAAGGGATTAAGGGGAGTGAATAGAAAGAGGATGCTAAAGAGAAATTTATGAAGAACAACTTCATGCAGTGTTGATCAAACAAGCTGAAGGAAGATATAAGGAATTCTGCAAACACCAACAAACAATGAGCACACCATCATAGAGCAGAAAGTGTGGAGAACAAGGATTGAATTGATACATTGGTCAGAGAGGTTATGTACTTAAATAGATCTAAAAATATACAATTTAAGTTGCAATATGAACATGTCATAATGTTTCAGTTTAACCATTGAAGCATCAAGTCTCTTAATCGAGCATAAATTAATGGTCTTCTATATATTGAGTTACATCTCAAGGAGTGCCAAAAAGGTTGATTCATGAAAGTAGCATTGGATATGTATGATGCCTATTGACAGTCTAAGAAAAAGGCTAATTCAAGGATGGCAGCATTAGATGCCCGATAGTAAGTGACAACCTATATGTGTAAAATCCTCTAACAAGGTCGCACTTAATAGTGTGTTTGTAACCTTTAACATGGTTGGCTCCTAATAGGGCTCACTTTAGAATAGTGAAAATTTGGGGTACTGGTCCCAGTGGTTTTTCCCCTAATAGGGTTTCCACATTAAAATTCATGTGTTATGTGTGTGTTAGCGCTTTTTCTTGCAACACTTACCTAATAATGACAGTATACCTGGTATACTTAGATGCAACCTCTTTTAGGCAAGAGAAAGGCTAATTTATAAGGATTGGATAATATCCTTCTTCCTTTTTGAGCTCCACAGACTCAGGAAGGTTTTACCTTTTAAAATTTACTAATATCTCAGTCTATGTATTTAGTGGATTGTTTCATTCACTAGGTATGAACCAAAAACCTCACTGTAACAACTTATAGAACACTTTAGAGATTGCAATGACTAATCTAAAATAGAGTACTATAAGCTAGGGTATGGTTTTGAGAACATAAACCAATGAGTCAAGGATTTGCATCCTTCTTCCTTTTTTCATTAGGAGGGATAACCTAATGATTCACTCTCTAAAGAATCAACAAAGTGGAAACTGTCCTGCTGACATAAGTCCTTGATGAGTTCAACTCATATATTTTAGTGACAAGTGTGATTGGAATAATTTTGAATGTTTTGAAAACTTAGATGATGATAGATTATCAGACCCAGACCTAGATCAGTGCCTATCCTTTGGGTTATAGAGTCAAAAGCTTGAAGTTTCACATAAACAAAACACTGTAAGCTGCCTTACAACCTACATGCAATTGAGATAAGTTGCCTTAAAAATTATCTGATTACCTCTGAAATACTGTATCAAATCTTTAAATACTGATATGCTTCCTCAAACTACTCACAAAACTTAGTTCTTTTCATGAAAGAAACTTGCAAGTAATTAGATAGTCACCTTGTAACCAAAATGCTTCGGAGTGCCTTACAATCTTAAGCATAAAAAAGCATACATAGGAAATAAAGAGAAAAAAATAAAGAAGAGTAAAATTGTACCGTATTTTATTGATGTAATCCTTCATTTATACATAAGAAAGCTTTGAAGCTTGAAAGAACACAGGCACAGATTTAGAAAGACTGATTTTTTTTTTCACCTCCTTTTCCACAATACAACTCTCTTCTATATATAGGTCTTCAACCATCTTGGAATCCTTTTCAAAAGGATGCTACAAGCTTTGGATGGTCTTAGAAAACCTAACCCTAAAACCATAGAAGAGAGGAAAAGAAAGAGAGAAAAGAAGTGGTGGAATGACCAAGTCAAAAAGATAAAAACAAATATTCTTTGTTCTTCTCCCAATCTAGCGACTTGAATCTGATAGTATACACGGTAGATGAAAAAAGTTATGTTGAGTCTAGATGACCATGCTTTTAGATTTACCTACATTCTCCTTTTGTAATAACTATCCTCTTTATCTTCAATGGTGAGGTGCCAAGTAGTCATCCTTACTCATCGTCCAAAATTTCTTCTTCAACTACTGGCTTCTTTCTCTTAGGTGTAGTCATCAACTCCCATGCTTTCACTTCATCATCTGATGGCCACTTGAAGTCCTGAGTACTCTGTATTTGGACCTTTTGCTTGTCTCATCTTGCATGAGTGATATTCTTGACATCTGCTAGAAAATTGTTGATGTCAGTCTTTGCCTTGAAAGCTTCATCCAATATTTTATTGAACCCTTCTATATCAATATCTGTTCCTAAAATAAATGCCTCATTACTAGGAATTTTACTATCAAAATCACCCCTCCAGGAATCTAATGCCTTTACTTGATCATGATCTCCTCTTAAGGAAGGTATAAATCTATTAAAATCATCAGAAAAGAGGATTAACTTTACCTCAATCTGGTTCAATTTGCACTTAAAGAATGAGAGAGCGATGTTAACTCTTTTGATCTCATCTTCAACTTCAGTCACTATTTCTGGAAAATTTGATCTCAGGGCTTTCAATGATGCTAGCTTCTCAAATAATTGCACCCTAGTAGACCACTTAGTAAAATAGTGGTTTAGGATAGCCAAATACCCCATCACCTCTGTATGCAAAGCTGACAATTTGTTATAGGTATTGAGAACAACATCAAATTTATCTTTTAAGATGTCAATTCTATGTTGTAACACACCCTTCATTGCTCTTAAATCAATTGCATTTCCTTTCTCTTCCTCAACTTTTTCCTCAACCACCTCTTCAGACTTTGCTTTATCTTCAATTTGGAGGGGCTGTGGTTGTATAGGTACATACATCACCTCAGGTTTTGCTTCCAATTCTTCCATCAATTTCTTTATCATATGGTCTCGTTGGTATAGTTGCATTCGGCATAATTCTCTATCTTTTTCCAATGCGATGGTCTCTTCCACCAATGTGTTACACCTATCAGACAATTGTTTAGTTTTATCTTCATTCAAGCGAGCCCAGTGTGTCATGATTTGGGATATCTCTAAATCCCCTATATTTTGCACCGTCCACACCATTTGACTACCCACCATATTCTCTTGAATGTTCACCACTTGGGGTTTTTAATCTTTTGGGAACAGGCTCCACATTGCAAAGGCCTGAGACTTTGGGCTATACCCAAATCCTTTTATTATATCACCTATCTGAACTTCACTAGCCATCTTGAGGTCTGACTGTTTCCTTATTTGATCAATTATGAAGGCAGATGCTAAATCCCAGCCCTCAGCCAATAGTATTCCACTTCCTAGTACTAATTTCCTGGCATCCTGTGGTGAGATATCCTCATTTTTAGGATCATAAGTTTGCAAATCCACCAATGCCTCATTAGTTATAGTCTCCTTACCATCAACTGTCACTTGAGCTCTTATTTGTTCTTTCTTATACCATATTAGGAAGTCTTTGACCTCCTCAGTTTTCACAAAGTTATCATCATTAAAAAATTCTTGTTGATGAATCAATCTTTCATCAATACAGGCCTTAAGAGGAACTTCAACCTCATCATCTAAATCAGGCTGTTGTTTCTTGCCTTCCGTAATTTCTTTTCTTAGGTTATGATCATATAACCTATTGCCAAGTACTAAGGCCTTAGCCTTATCTTTCTTCTTATTTTTCCCTTCAGTTGAAGGCTGACCTATCTCTAATTTCTCCCTCTTTGCATTAGGTTCTTCTATATCATCTGGTTGGGTGACTATTGTCAAATCCATAATGTGGCCCTCTACTCCTTGCAACTGTGGCATTTCAGCAATATCTTGCTATGGTGGAGCATACCTAGTAGGAAATGCATAATCACTGTCACTACTAGTGTTGTATTCAGACTCTGAATAATAAGGTGTCTGAGCATCTTTTTTTTCAAGAACCGTATCAAGTTGTTCTATAAGCACATAATAGTTGTCTATCATGGCTTTAATTATGTCAAAATATGGGAGATCAGGGTAAAAACCCCCCAAAACCATCCCATTTCTCTTTATTTGCCTCTCAAAATTTAATAGCTCTTGAATCTTCAGTCTTCTTGTATGAATATCATCTACATCTAAGATATTCCTTGTTGCATCTTCTTCTATGCATTCACAGTGAACATTAGTATTGGGGATTGTAGGAGTATATAATTCTCTTACACCTGCCATAAAACCTTCTGGGTCAATATATCTATAAGGGGCTACCACCATTCTGTATCCTTGCAACCACTGACCCACTACATCAATAGCACCCTTGCCAATTGTGAAGTTAAAAATTCTAAATTGCCTAGGGGTCAAAGTCCCCTTCTTATGTGGCACAAAATGCTCATTGTCTGTCAACAATAGCTGCCATATAAATTTCAGTGCTGCCACTCTTGCTGGTACATAATATGGTAAGATATGAGGTGGGTGAATACACCCATATACCCTGATGATTATATAGTTTTCTTCATAAAATAAATCACCCCAATTATGCTTTCCACCCCACATATATGTGTATTCACATGGCCTAAGCAGCTGTATAACTTTCAGTGGGATTCTTGTTCTATTGATCCCCAAACTTTGTACTATTGGATACACCATCCAATTCTGAAAAGCACAATAATCATAGTCCCTAGAAGTGTAATTCCAAACCCTCACCCAAAATTGGATAGGATTTGGTCCTGCTTAGTAGAACCTCTAAGGGGCTAAATTATTAACATCCATGATAACAAAATTGAAATGCAAAAGGAGATGCATGAGAATGGAGTAGTGTAAGAACTTGGGCTCCTTCTCCTTTGGGTCTTTCATCTTCTTC
>MU227143.1:49945-85515 GCA_018584345.1 Thuja plicata | reverse complement strand
ATGGAGTAGTGTAAGAACTTGGGCTCCTTCTCCTTTGGGTCTTTCATCTTCTTCTGTGTTGCAATGAAACCCTCATGCATTTCATCTATGATATGTTGAATATAATCATAACTAGTATTGGAGTGGATCTCTTGTAGGTCCATCACCATCATCAAAATTCCTGCACTAATCTTCTCTGCATCACCATCTATCCCTAGCACTCTACACAGGGCATAGGAAACCTACTTGATATAGAAATGTAAATCCTTGTAATAATATGGGCTGGTCCCAGACATAGGATCCAAATATTTTCTCACTTCCTTTAGAATATGTTTCAGCAATTGGCCTGTAGCAATACCTAGCTTCAAAGTATATCTCTGTTGCTGCTTTGTCATGTCAATTCAGGTGGACATGGTGTTGTATAAGCCGAAGGCTTGCATGAACAAATTTATGTTCAATATCAATAGGGCAGTGCCATCATTCCTTTTGATTGTCTTGGAAAAAATATCATAATGATTGGCCAGGTCTAAGAACAAGTCTACATCTACGAAGACATCAGGAACAATTAAACTGGCTAAACCGCAGGTCCAAGGGTTTGACACTGGAATAGCCTTATCATAGTTCTTATAAAAATAATTAAAAAGAGAAAAACCTATTGTTCCTAGAGTAATAGCATCTTGAACATCTCAATATTCATCAATGAGCACATTTGCAATTGCCCTTTTGTTTTGAGTCAAACCAAGAAGCAAACGGAGGAATTCATCTGAATAATTAACTTTTCCCTTGGCCTCGTCCTCCACCTTCTCACTTTCACTGCTGGTCGAGACTACACTGACCACTCTGCTCATGTTTACAATGCTTGAATTTTATTTTCTCTACTGATACTAAAACAAATCTAACACAGAGATTCACAAACTACCCTGTGCACAATTCTCTGGAAACAATGAACTTTTAAACCACAGAAAACCCTGCAATTCTCTAAATTTTTACTCTGTCAGACAACTTAGCTCTTCCAGTTTTGGAATTCTAAAAGCAAGGTGAATGAAAATGAACATACCATCAACTCCTTATAGCATCCATTTGAAGTACAAAACTCATGATTTTTAGAATATCAATTCTATCTTTAATTCCACATACTGTAAACATAATTGAAAACCTAGCTGTAGTTTCCTGATCGTGATAGGAAAATCAAATTTATAAAACTAAATCCTCAGAAAAACCTTATAAAATTCAAATGAGCTGACATGTCATCCTGGGATTTGCCCACTGTCATACATCTCAGCTACCCTTTTCTGCACAGTAATCAAAATTTAAAAATCTGATTGGTCGTTAAATGATTCATACTGACATATTTGATACTGCCACCTTTTCATAGAATTTGGTATCAAGCGACCACGCGACTACACTTATTTTCTATGTCACTAAACCCAATCATTAACCTATGATTTATCTAGAGACATGGTGACTACACAACTTCCTTTACTTTTGCTAACCATAGTCACCATTTGGCGATCACGCGACACAAGAAAATCAAAGTCGCCAGCGGTTATTACTAACCCACATTCTTTTCTGAGACTATGTAACTAACTGTTAGTGTTAACTTCTAAAGTTATCTCTTAGTCACTAAATGTTATCTTTCCTTTGCCAGACTGTATGACTGCCCTTAGTCACGTGATTTCCAAATGAAAATGTTGAATGCCAAAACTTCCTGAGATATCGCGACAAGGCATCCTGCCCTTTTCTTTATCTGACGACCTTATGACAAGGCATCTTGCCCTTAGCCATTGAGTCACGAGGAATTTTCTCCTTAGGCTCTTTTATTCTCAGACTTGGTGACTATCGTAGGATCTTTCAATGACTTTATCTGACGGTTGTCTCTTAATCACCAAGTAATTTCTTATACCCTGAAAATATTCTGAGACTTTGCGACTAACAAAAACTCCTAGTTAGTCTCGTAGTCACTGAATAAAATTTTACCTTTAAGCAATCACTTTAAAGTCCATTTGCCTCCTAACACATGTCTTATCTTGATTGAAAACCGAGTTATCTAGCAACAACCCGATTGTGCTCTATCCAAAACTGCTAAAGGTTAGTCGCATAGTCTTAGAAGTTTTAACCTAACTGGCATCTTTTATGGAGACTGCGTGACTAAAGCTTTTACATCACACTTCACATCATACTCATTTAGCGATTGTGTGACATAAAGAAATCGCAGTGTCTCATAATAAACCCTTGACTGCTGAAAACTTCTTGCGACCTCCCAACCTATCTGTGGGCCCCTTGACATATTGCTGGCCCTGTTCAACAATTCTGTGACTATGTGATACAAAGAAAATCACAAAGTCTGGGAATAAAAAGGAATATGCCATTTTAAGTTATGTGACTAGGTGATTAGAACACAACTCATGACTTAAGTGAGGCAAAAAAGTAACTAAGAAACATAAACAAACAACACCCAAGGGTTTCCTTTTCAAATTTGAACATTGAATAAGAGCTAGGGTTTTAAGCCTTTTGAATATTCTCACAGGTTTAGACTTGAAAACATGAAAACTTGGAGAGGGAAGACCACAAAGATGAGGGAAAGAAATCAAAGCCTGGAATACGACCAACAGTGTGTATGATTCATTTCTTTACTATCTTGCATCTTACGTAACTAACTCTGGATTGATCGGTATACTCTACTTATTTGCTAAGTTTTGGTAAATAGTTATACTACTTATTGGTAATCAAGAAAGAATAAGGATTGACAGAGAAAACTGACAGACAGTTAATCATTATTAGTATTTCATGGCATGCATCTTGTAGTGACATAATAATCTGAGATTTATAGATTGGTGGTTAAGTTTGAAGGATAAATTTTTGAGTCCACTGATTCACCCCCCGCTCTCTCTGTTATTACTAACAGGGATTAACCCACAATCACACATGTAAATTTTATTAGTCCCAAGGTTGTTACCTACTATGTCCTGATTTTTTAATATAGAAAAAAAATAGTTAGTAATATCTGTCACAATAAAATATATATCAAATCTATATTAAAGTTAAATACCATGAGTTTATCATTTATTTTCCTATAGAATCATCTTTCACAACCCCTTATCTTAGAAATTTTTAATTCATTTTTGTTTGAATAATTTACCCAAGATTATAGTTATGTAGGTATAATACATTCTCTTACATAAATTGTTGAGCTCAACTCATCTTACACTCTAGTGCTTTGTCTTCAAGAATTATCCATCTACATAGGGGTTTTAGATCTAATATTTATTATTTTGTACCTTTTACTTCAAATTTGATTATATTTTGGATTCCACCCTTACTTGTGCCTCATTATTTCATCTTGATTAGAATTTGGCTTTCATTGTTGAATATCTCTTTTATCTCTACTTACACACCCTTTCTTGTGACATAACTCACTACAAATTATCTCAGGTGATTAAATTTGGCTAATATATGCATATGTTTCACATGTTATTTTTATTAAGGAAAAAATTGGTTTTGAAGGGACCCGAAACCCTTTACAAAGAATTTACATAAGATTTATCCATAGAGCCCAACTAAACAAGACATACCAAAAAACAACAGGAATAAATACAGATAGAAAAAGATAGACCTAACCCCAACCTAGCAAAAGGACCGTAAAAAGCCAATGCAAAAAAATTTACATTAGAAAACAAGACAGAGCAAACCCAAATTTTTAATGGTCTCAGCGACCTCCTCTTCCATCTATTCCACCTTTGAGAAACCTATTTCAAATCGATATATCCTAAGGCATGGTGGTGGTTTTCTTTTTATTGTTGGCTCTCATCTTCTTAATAGGAACAAAAACATCCTCGCAGCCGACCTCCTTATCCTACTCTAGATCCAAAATGGTTCTTTTCTGATGTAGATTCTCAAGATGATCCACCAGACTCTTCATATTATTAGCTGAGCACTTCACCATCTTATGCATCCATAATATTTTGTAGGGTAGAATCACACTTATCGATTCTTTGGTTCATGTATTCAATATTTTTTTCAAATATATCCTTTGTCTTTTCAATCACCTCCACATTCTTAGTCAAACAATTGGTGATAATAGTCTTCTCTTTCTCCATCCAGAGTGTACAAACATATGGCTCAGAGGTCATCTTCTTTGGATTAGAAGGAGAAATAGAAACCCCATGATCACCACTCTCCTTAACCTACATAGTATCAAACTTTGAAGACATAAAATGATACTTCAGACAAAGATCTTTGATTTCGAGGAAAACCCATGTAAATAATCTAAAAAAATTCACCGAATTATTCTTTTTCATCTCCAAAACACCAAAATCAATCTCTATCATGGGATCAAAGTATTGAGAATCAAAATCCTCAAAGGTAGTAGGGAAAATTACATCTTTATCATTATGGGAGTCATCATGCTCCTGAGAACTACAATAATCCACAAGAATAGGAACTTTTTCCTGTTGAATCTCAATATCTGCAGAATTATTTCCCAAAGTAGCATGAAACCCTTTATCCTTGCTAGAGTAAGATATTACAATCTTTGTCCGGGTGGGAGAAACAAAACCTTCCTTGAAAATGACCTTTCCTTTTGAAGTCTCACTATTTTATTTTTGTTTACCTCCAGTCAAAACATTTTTGGCTGGGAGGGGGGAGGCAACATTCTTCTCCACGAATCCTTTCCCTATATTTAGCACAACATACCCCTTCCTAGGAGTAATTTTAGTTTTTTTCACTGGTAGGGGAGGGTAATCTTCCTCACCCTCCTCCATCTCCCAAACTTTGTTAGTAGAACCACCATTTCTTACCCAATCTCCTTAACCACAAAGAGAGCCCTAGGGGGACTATCAACAACCCTAGATTTAAAATACTCAAAGATAAGTAAAATGAGGCCTTGGTGTAACATCGAGTGCTTAAAATAGTTTTTCCTATGAAAAATAATAATTTCATTAAGATAGGAGAGAAAATAAAAAGGGAAAGAGATAAAAATCTTATGTTTGAAGTGATTCAAAATTACCGGGCGATAGCTGTAAATGATAGTAAATCTCACATCTAGATTGAAATATTCCATGATAGGCTTGAGAACCTCACACTAAACCTCCTTAGTCTTCTCTAGATCAAAGTAATAATTTTTATCCTTAAATAGGGCTTCCTCTTCCTCCTCAATTTTGGGGAATTTCTTCACCACTTCCTCTGATATCTTTCTATCCTTAAAAAATTCAATACCCTTCAAAGATAGCTAGTAATCTCAACCACCAAACTCTCATCAACTGCCACATTGTTTCTAAATAGAATAATATTCCCCTTCCTCTACTCCTGGACAAAAATCCTCATCAATTTTTCATCGTAACCATGGATCCTTTCAAGATAGTGGGTCACACCACCTTTTCGCAGATGATGCCAAATAGTGCATTGCATGTAAAAACATTACAACTTGTATTTTCCACTCTTCTCAAATCACTCCCCATATTCACAGTTACAAATCAAAGAAATACACAATTGAGAAATGCACGATTATCCCACAAAAATCCAACATCCCCAAATAACCACAAAAGCACCTAGAAAGCGTGTGAGTACTTGAAGGTAATAATGATATTCAGGTTGCTCAAAAAGTTGCCACTTCTGGAAATAAAACCATTTTTATTAGTTGTCATCTTCATGATTAATAGGCAATTTTTTAGGACCCCCATGTATACGATCAAATTTAAGGATATAGATAACATCATTACCCCAAAAAAATTCCCCTTCCCATATTATAATTTCCTTAGACTTGACCCCAAGGTTGGCCAAAAAGTCAACCACAATATTTATTTCTCTATAGGCATGATCAATATAAAAATTCTAAAAATATTGAATAATATCTTAAGACTCCTTAATGATATTGGCAATATTCCAGGAGGCTTAATTTTCCCCTTTTAAACATTTGATAATATTATTTGAGTCTCCTTCAATCCAGACCTTTCTACAATTTAGGTTCCTAGCAATCTTCAGAGTTTTGTAAGCACCCCTGGCTTTGGAAAGGTGATTAGACTAAGTTCCCAAGGGAAGTTCCACTATCTCTATAGAGTTTCCATACTCATATATGTTTCACATGTTGCTACATTTTATAACATTTGATTCTTTCATCTTTGATGATCTTATGTATTTTCATGCTAGAGAAGGAGATGTATGTTATATGAAGTGTTATTTCATGATTATGTTTTCTCCACTCCTTTATAGAGTTTATTTGTTCTTTCATGTCCTTAAATAGAATCACTTCACTTTTGGATGTGCTTTCTCTTTATTACAGCTTTCATAGTACTAGCCTGATAGAAATATGCATACACGTAGTGTTTTACCTTGGATACCATATTTTCTTCTCATGATGATGATACATCTTAAATGATTGATATTTTTGAGGTTCCATTTTCTTATAGTAATATTTATATGGATTATATGTAAATATTATGAGGTTATCTCTCTTATATATTCATGATCATGTGATGGATAATGATGCTATTATTCTTATATGCCATGGTAATATTAATTCATTGTTCACTTGATGTCCCCTTGATATGATATGTTATGACTATGTAGTGAAGACATTGTTTTTGCCATTAGTATGAAAAGGGAAAACAGTTTTGAACCATCGGTAATACCTACACTGAAAGACAGGCTTTCAGTACAAACTGAAAGTACAGATAACAAAGGTCACCAAAAGTGTTAAGATCAAGAGCAACCCGGCAAGACAGATCATAAGAGAAACCTGACATAGTTTACATAGCTCAACCCAAAAATGTTGAAGTGTAAACCGACAGAGAAAAAATAGAGGAACCCAATAGAGCAAGGGAACCCGATGGACAATTCACAGAAGGAACACCGATAGACTGACAAAAAAGAAACCTGAGCATTAGTCACCAAAAGTTAGTTAAATTCTGAGAAATGTGGATCTGACTTCCACATCAGATAAAACACTTATGTTTTATATTTAGCATTTTGATTTTATTTAAAACCATTTCTTGAAGGTCAAGCAATGTAATTGTAATTGTTTTAATTAGTCTAACTAATTGAAAACACACAAACTAGGAGATCAAGGTCAAGTTGTAAACCTTTGATCATAGAGTTATCTTTGTAAAATGTGAAACTTAATTAGGTCAATCTATTGTATAAATAGATGTGTAATCATTCATTTCATACAGATGTGAGGATGATAGTAGCCAAGGAGCACATCTATAGATAAGACTCGGAGTTTCAAGCAAGAGTAGAAAAAGATGAAATATGTTATCAAGAACCAAGAATCAAGGCTATCGAGCAACAAAGGTAATAATCAATCACATTAGGTGATACATTATACATGTGAATTTAATGGATCTTTAATCATAAATTGTAGATTGCATACACTCAGTTCATTGAATATTTTTTGTCTACATTCTAACAAGTGTAGAAAATAGAAGAAATCCTTTCAAGAAAGGTGGATTTAACAATCCCTTGTAAATCTCTTAACCGAGTGCACACTAAATAGTGTTGCTAAATCTCTTAACATAGTAGACCTTAACCAGTCTCTACATAATACTGCTAACATGTTAGATCATCAGAAGTGATCAAATTGTAAGCCTTAACTGACCCCTTCCATTCTACAGATAGTGAAGCTTTGTGGGTTTCATCCCCACCATAATTTTTAACTTCTAACAGGGGTTTTTTGTGTTACCAAAATATTGTGCCATGTGCTTATACATTTCATGAATGTTTCTATGAATGTTTTACATGCTTATTGAATTATGAATTGATATTACACACACAAAGATAAGATAGTATACATGGTTGGTAATACAATTGATTACTAAAAGGATAAAGGTTAATTGATAAAAATTTTGAGGGTAGTGATTCACCCCTCCCCTCTTAGTACATATTCTATTATTTCCAACAATTGGTATCAGAGCTAGATCTCTTAATTGGAAAAGTTTAAAGACTTAAGAGAAAAGATCATACAATGGAAAGGTACAAGCTAGAAAAGAGTATTGAGAATCAAAATTTAGTGATACAGATCTTCTATGAACAATATAAAGAATCCAGAATCAAGATGAGATAGTTGCTGGATGAAAAAAAGATTATGGCATCTCGCTGTAATGAAATAGACTATCATGAAGAAGAGATACCTGATCTATTTGAGTCTTCAAGATCTACAACTAGCAAAGCATCAGACACATCTAAAGAAAGCATCACAAGTTTGAATTGAATCAATCAACATTTGGCTGGACAAGTGAAATCTCTGCAAATCGGTCAAGAGACACAAATGGTAAGAATGATTGATGCCATGAACAATGCTAGAAAAGATGAGCAAGAAAGAGAACTAGCTATTTATGACAGGAGGAAGATTAATGAAAAGCTACAAGAGAAATAATTAGAAATACAAAGAATTACAAAACATCATCATTAGATCACCAGTCAGATTATTCTTATGAGTCAGGAGGCAAACTGAATGAACATAGAACTCATTGAAAGAATAGAAGCTATCGGTGAGCTAAGAGAAGAAAATGAAAAACTAAAGCATGAAGTAAGAATTCAGAAACAATATAATGACATGATCAAGAGAGCTGAAGAAAGAACCAAAAGGATGGATGATTTTCTAGTTGGACAAATAAGAGTCAACAACAATACCAAACTAGGGCATACCAAAAATGAAGAATCGCTATACCAAGCTGATCCAAAGAATGTCTACACAAATCCAAGACCAAGAAGGTAGTCATGCAATCACTGTGGAAAACCAGGACACACATAAAATTCTTATAGGAGCAAAATAAAAGGTATTCATAAATCCACACCTTCATTCATAGGAATTTGTTATAAATGTAACAAGAAAGGACATAAAGCATATGAATGTAAATCTAAGGTGAAACAACCAAAGAAGGAAACCTACATGGAAAAATATTGTCCTACTTGCAAAATGCGTTGGCACACATCTCTTGATTGTAGGAAGAAGAAAAGGAAAGCATGGAAGGCTAAAGAAAATGAAACTGCCTATCAACCGAAAAGAGTCGGTAACTCATATGTTTGGGATTACAATACATGGGAAAACTGCACAACATGTTGAAGATTTGGACACATAGCTACAAACTACATGAGAAAATAGATGAGCAAGTCTAGGAGTTGGACTAAACCCATAATTGCATGTCTACACTGTCATAAAGTTTTTCATCTAAGAAAAGGCTACAAAGACCAAGTGAGAGAGACAAGCACTTTTGCAAATGGAAACACCATTGAAGACATCAGGAAGATGAGAAACAAAATGTGGAGGAAAGCTACAAACACTAATGAAGCTAGACCGAGCAATAAAATTGGTGACACCTTATCCAATGGATTTGGTGACATCACCACTCCCACTTAAGCAGAACATGTAAGTATGGAACTGCATTATACCAAGTTATATTTTGCATCAGTTCCATTATACATTGATGAAATGCCAAACTAGCATGATGAAGGATGCACTATGGTATTACTTGTTATGATTCTATGAATTTAATCTCATAGGTCAATGCTTACCAAAAATCATCAATGTACATACAAAGATAAGTTGTCTATACTTATTGAGCATCGTCGATTAACACATAAAAAGCTAAGTCGCTAGTGTAAATTGAGCTTCGTTAATAATCATGTAAAAAGACAATGTTGTCTTCACCATATATCGAGATCCTTCAGTAAATAGTCAAATGAGTTGACACCTAGCCCAAGCATCACTTTCTCACCAATAATGAAGTGTGTATGCTACCCGACGACTCCGTCTTCAAACACTGAGAAGTGGGTGAGCATTTATGACATGACTTAGGTTAAAAAGTTTATAAATAGTCTATAAAAGAGCTCATTGTTCACAAAGTGATTTGAGAGAAGAAGCAGAGAGAAACCAGAGCACGAAGTGACCAGATTATAGAGTGACTTAAACCCTATTTATAGCACTCAGAAATATTCCTAGTAGTCATAGAAGGTTGAAGTAAGTAACAACATTCACCAAGAACTTTGTTTTCTTTTACAAGAAAAATCCCTAATTTCTGAAACGATGGCAACTACTTCAAGAACCTCCAAGATCAAGAATTAAAAGGAGAAAAAGGTTAATCTAATCAAGAATAACACTTGTGAAGAACCTCATTACAAGATTTATCTCAAGGTTTTTTCACAACTCGACAACACTGGTGCATTCTCCAATATACTAGCTAGGGTTTTTCTTGTTGAGGACGTCCGAGCATATATTCACTGCAAGATTGGAGAAATAGGAGACCTTGAAGTTGAGAAAGCTTACAAAAAGCTTTGCAATGATTATGGAACAATCAAAGAAGAACATAAGCACATTGAAGTGAAAGGAATCACACATGCCCTATTATTCCCAAAGGAATTCAAGACCAAATGGATTCGATTAGTGCTAAGAAAAGTACATGACCGAAAGATATGGATGGATGAGCCAAAATTGATAACTAGGGATGTTATACACATTGTTACTGGTTATCCCATAACTGATAAAGTAAAGGCACTAAAGCACCCCCCTCACACTGACATTGAAAAGAACATAGGATCATAATGGGATGGAAGAGGATTAAAGTTATCCACCATTATTGATGATGAAATGAAATTTGGAGCATGTGTCTTAGGATACAAATTCTTACAGGATAGTAGGATGAATAGTATTGCATCTAGATCAATGGATACAACACACAAAATTATTAAGAAGGGACTGCAGTTAGATCTATCAAAAATTATACTAAGGCAATTAGATGGGAACATGAGGACAATCAAGACTGCAAAGTCTAACTCATGTAAGTTTGGTTCACTCATTATGTGCATATTTTTCTATTTTTAAGAATCCTTCCCATCTATCAGTAATGTCAAATGGGACACTACCCGACCAGTGACCACACAGATTAGTGAGTTCATTAAATCACTATGAAATAATTTTGAATCAGTCATGAATGGATACTTCACTAGATTCAAAGACAGAATGCAGAAGAGAATGAGGATACTAGACAACTGGTAGAAAAGTAAAAGACTAACATTTGTTTTATGGTAGACACCGATTACACCTATATAAATCTAGTTGTACCAAGGACAACATTGATGGAACCACTTGATTATGAGGTTAACATAGTTCAAGCCACCAATACCATTGAAGCATTGATAAATTAATCATTGGACAAGTCACAACCTAAGTTTGGAACTTATGAGGAAGCCAGGGAAAGGATAAAACTAGCTTAGTTGTAAAAAATATTGATAGGAAGAAGGAAAAATGGTCAAGACTTTAAAGAAAAAGTTGTCGGTAAATGAAGAGGAAACATAAAAGATAGAAGAAACTGAGGTTTAGTCATCCATCGGTGAAGATGAGAAGGTGAGTGACTCAGAATCCATAGAGTCTGATGCACCACTCCAGAAGAAGCCTAGGACTACTGCTACATCTAGGACCAGAAGTCAGACAATAAAGGATGCAAGTCCTTCACTGATCAAGAAAGGTCAAGTGAGGACCTATAAAAGAAATCCTCAAACATGGAAAAAGGCACCAACAAAAAGAAGGAAGTTCATCAGAACCAAAGAAGATTTAGAAGATAATGAACATGATGAACAACCTGTTAAGAATAAGATGCCTACTATAATTGATGAGATATGTGCAGCTACCATCAAGTTAGGTTCAATCATAAACCCTAAGATTAGGAAATGGCTAACATTGGATCCTGAGGATCAAAATAAGATAGAGGAGGCAATTATTACAATGATGAGCATATTGAAATATGTGACAATACAATTTGAAGATAAAATGCCTAAAGAACTTATGAATATGTTGTCAGCTAGGTGGACATATTCTCTAAAGGAAGATAAATAAATAAGAGAAAGAGCCCTAGTTTTAGTCATGCCACCTGAATCTAAGATGAAAGAGATTAAAGAAATGATGAAGAAACACTCCAATAGGTTCTTACCAAAGTTAAGAGCCTACCAAGTGCTAAAGGGACATATAATTAAGCTAGACAAGAAGAGTGAGGATGAATGGAGAAAGATACTTGATATACCTAAAAATGACACAAGTCCCAAGACACAAATAGCACTCACTGATAAGCCACACAATAAAGAAGATCAAGCTAAACCAAGCCCCGAACATATTCTTATAACTGATGAGGATGTTAATGAAGAAGCATTGAACACAAAAGCTAACAAGGATATGGACACTACAAATGAAACATGGCTAGATAATACTATCATTGATATTACCAAAGGAGATCCTACAGATGAGGTACAAAAAGATGAATATGTCACTATTGTCCCAGTCCAAACCGACGAACAGGACACAACTACAGATGCTGCACAGGTGAATATACCAGGCCAAATGTCACTGTTAATACAAGCTATTAACATACTCTCACAAAAGGGAAACTCACATGAGCCTAATGCAATCATACCTGAGGATAAGGGTAATGATGAGAAAAAAGATACAAATGATGAAAAAAATGTCATAGATGGAGCACAATAAGAAATAGATGAAGGGCAGAAAGAAAAAGGTGAAGAAGAGAAGAAATAAGACAATACTCCTAAGGATACCAAAGGAGATTCTTTAGATAAACCAAAGGTTGCTGTGGAGATTTCCACTCCCAACTGACAGGAAGATACCGAGCAGTAGGAAAAAGAAACAACACCACAAAAGCCTTCATCAAGCACGTCAGACCAAGCAAAGGATATTTCTATGGTACTACATTCAGGTTCACCCCACAAGAAGAAGAAGAAGAGGACCAAGAAGAAAAATATGCATGTAACACTGGATGAAATCATTGAGATACCAAAGTGTGACCCTTCTACATTGGATTTTGAATCTCTCCAAGAGTATGGGAAAATATGTCAAAGGAAAGCTATGCAAGAAAAGCTAAGCAAAGAGCACAAATAATCCCTAGTGTTAGTAATTAAAAGGGATATATTGACACAAATAGTTCTTGACATATATGTTGGTCAAGATTCCCCCATCCTTGATCGACTTTCCATTCTAACCGAGGCCATCACATCTTAGAATGTGGATGCAGAAAAAGCAATTGAAGAACGAGAAAAACAAAAATATCAACACAAATTGATAGAAAAGATCAACCAAGAAGTGGTAGAGAACAAGGTAAAGCTCTTAGAACTTGCATATGAATTAGATCCAATAATTTTTGAAGCTATTGGCTTAATACAAAATTTGTGTACTTTAGAGAAATTCACTAAGGAAAATAGTGATAAGATTGCACAAATAGATTCTAATCTAAATACAAGTGCACACAGTCTAACCAAAAATGACAATGAAATCAAGATGCATTTGGAAAAGATTACAAAATCTAGAAGTTTGAGATAGGAAATTTTAGAGGTAGAAACCAAGTTTAGAGATGAGGTTACCGAGCTACAAGCTCTAATGCTACCAAATCTTACACTTCTACAAAAACACATGACTTTGGCAAGATAGTTAATTGCCACCCCAGAGATGTCTGTAGCAGACAACATCTATGATATGCAAGCCTAAATCACACTAGAGAAAATTGCTCTTGAACACCTAAAGGAGAAATGGGAGAAACTGATGGAAGACATGAAGAATTCCTATTCCCATATTTTTGATAAGTTGTAAGTATACACCTTTTCCCTTACTATCAAAAAAGGGGGAAAATGATATGTACAGTAGTAAAAAGGGAAGAATGATATGATACAAAAGGGAAAATAATATGAAGATAAGGTGAAAAGGGAGTATAGTATAAAGGCAAGTGTACATGTATATACATATACTATACCAACATATACATAGGGGGAGTCATAAATGACAAGGTAAACACATGGTGTACATACTACATAGTTTAGTATTTTTCACATATCAATTTTTGATACTAATGTCAAAGGGGGAGATTGAAGACATTATTTTTTCCATCAGTATGCAAAGGGAAAATAGTTTTGAACCATCGGTAACACCTACACTGAAAGATAGTCTTTTAGTACAAACTGAAAGTGAAAATAACAAAGGTCACCGAAAGTGTTAAGTTCAAGAGAAACCTGACGAGAGAGATCACAAGAGAAACCTGACACAGTTTACATAGTTCAACCCAAAAATGTTGAAGTGTAAACTGATAGAGTAAAAATAGAGGAACCTGACAGAGTAAGGGAACCCGGTGGAGATTTCACAAAAGGAACACCGACAGACTAACAACAGAGCAACCCAAGCATCAGTCACCAAAATTTTGTTAAATCTCAAGAAATGTGGATCTGACTTCCACGTCAGATAAAACACTTATGTTTTATATTTAGTGTTTTGATTTGATTTAAAACTATTTCTTGAGGGACAAGAAATGTAATTGTAATTTTTCAAATCAGTCTAACTGAGTGAAAACATGCAAACTAGGAGATCAAGGTCAAGTTGTAAACCTTTGATCATAGGGTTATCTTTGTAATATGTGAAACTTAATTAGGTCAATCTATTGTATAAATAGATGTGTAATCATTCATTTCATATGAATGTGAGGATGATAGTAGCTAAGGACCACATATATGGATCAAACTAAGAGTTTGAAGAAAGAGAAAAAAAAGAGATGAAATAAGTTATCAAGAACCAAGAATCAAGGCTACCAAGCAAAAGAGGTAGTAATCAATCACATTAGGTGATACATTGTACATGTGAATTTAATGAATATATAATCAGAAATTGTAGATTGCATACACTCGGGTCATTGAATATTTTTGTCTACATTCTAACAAGTGTAGCAAATAGAAGAAATCTTTTCAAGAAAGGTGGATTTAACAATCCTTTGTCTATCTCTTAACTGAGTGCATACTAAACAATGTTGCTAAAGCTCCTAATAGAGTAGACCTTAACCAACCTCTACATAATACTCCTAACAAAGTATATCATCAAAAGTGATTAAATTGTAAGCCTTAATTGACCCCTTCCATTCTGTAGATAGTGAAGCTTTGTGGGTTTCATCCCCTCCTATTTTTTACCTTCTAACAGGGGTTTTCTGCATTACCAAATGTTGTGTCATGTGTTTATACATTTCATGAATTTTTCTATGAATGTTTTAAATGCTTATTGAATTATGAATTGATATTACATGCACAAAGATAAGATAGCATACATGGTTGGTAATACATTTGATTACTAAAAGGATAAAGGTTAATTGATAAAAGTTTTGAGGGTACTGATTCACCCCTCCCCTCTTAGTACACCATTTCATTATTTCCAGCATGTAGTGTAGTCAATATGGAGTTCAATGAAAGGAGTCACCCCACCTAGTAACTTATTGTCTTACAATATCATGCACCATATATAAGTCAAACACAACTATTTTATAAAATTATAAAAATTATCACTTACAATAATATGTGTGTATATCAGGCACTCACTCACACACACACACACACACACACGTGTGTGTGTGTGTGTGTGAATTCCAATACTATACTTTTATAAAACCTCCATACAAAGATAATTCTACTCGATAATTCCTTTCATTAAATATTTACTTACAAGTGGCTCTAATGGCCACCCCTAGACTATCTCCCACATGATTTAGTCTTTCTATTTCTACTAGCTCTCTCCCTCTCTTTCTAAGTGAATAGTTTTTCCCCCTTTCTATATCTACTACTTTGCACAATAAAATATAATTATTTTATTTTCTAAGTGTGTAACATAGTCACCCATCCATTTATCTATCCCTTCTTGATTTATTAGTCTTATGTATTTCCCTTGGTAACCATTTGGCTACCATAATTAGCAAAAACTCATATGGCCTAGATCCAAATGAGTATGTATACTATCATGCGAAATGATTAAATAATTATAATAGGAAGAATAAAATATTTTCACAATATAATAAAATAAATCACAATGATTCCCAACAAAAAAATATGTGTCATAGACTAAAAACCATTGATCACTAAGAAGCAATGCTCAACCCCCAAAAAGATAAAATAATAATAAAAATAGGAAAACAAGCAAAGGAAAAAAGATTATGGTGAAATAAAGAAATGTCCACTAATTATTACCATTATATATTTTTGTCATACATGTTTTCATGAATTATATTGTAGAAGGAAATAAGAAAATTCTTATTGAAAGTTTTGACTTTTAATCCTGCACACTGTGTTGAGGAATTTGTTTCATATGTTTATGAACATGTCGTTGAAGTCCCTTACTACTGAATTTGAATGCTAAGAAAGTGGATTCAATTAAGTTTTAAATTTGATCAAATATGTTGTGGAAATTATAGTTATTGAATTTATTCTAATTATTTTAACAAAGATAATAATAGCAAAAACAAGTCTTTCATTTTTGAAGTTACATATAAACTAATATTGATGAAGAGCATAACAACCTAACACAATGAATTATCATTTTGCAAAAATTAGCTAGAACATTAATTCGCCTATAAAATCCTTTGATCATGTTAAAAAATCACACGTACTCAACATTATTTGTAATCCCATTTATTCTATTTTTAAGTTATATAAGATTTGATTGTGAACCTAGAAAGTTTTATAACAAACATGTCACATTATAAAATTTCTGAAAATGATACTAAAAAATAGAACAAAGTGGTTGAATTATCCTTTTATAATGTACATATTATATATGATTATTTATTATAATAATATATACATCCTAATATTTCTTTCTTCACCTCTTATAGCATTAGGTTGGGACAAATCTTACATCATGACCTATCAATTTCCCCCTTTATTTAATCCTATAGAAAATTTTCCACCATAGTTTAATCTCCTCCTACAAAAGATTTTTCACTCTCCCTCCTTTTATGGCTTTCAACCATCACAAGTATCATTCACTTAACCAAATTATTCTCCTCTCCCCCACATTATTTTTGGGATTAGACCCATTAGTTTTTGTCATGCCCCACTAAATAGCATTCTATTGAGTACAACACCTACACATACATTATCATGTGACCAACATTATAAAAATTAAAAAATTCCACCACCACATCTTTAGAAGGATAAATCACTATCACCAATATATCATTTCTCCTTTATTAAAATAAAATTTTCACATGAAAAATTATAGGATTCAAACTTTTACTTAATCTTCTTCATGTCCTCTTCAAATAGAACATGATTTGATTCCCTCACTTCATGCATTGGACCTTAGTGACACATATTTATATATATTGCATCACATTTTACCAAAAAATCATTATCTTCCTTTGGAAAATCTTGTAAGAGTTTCACTTAGAACAATAATTTACACTCTCTTTACCTTGGCATACGTGCTTTCTAAAAAAATTTGTCCATAGTATCAAATATTCATTGGACTTCTTTGAAATTCTCAATATCACTCTCCATTTGATTTCTTTCTCTTTTCTCCATCAACGTAAGTTTTAACAACCTCCTCAAGAATAATTAAATCCCCCTTGTCTAAAATTAAATCTTCTCGAATGTTCAACCTAGCATTAAGCCTAAATTTAAGTGGTACTTGGAAAAAGTTGAAAAGGAAATAGGTAAGAGTCTAAAATGTCTGAGATCTGACAAAGGAG
The DNA here is from genome assembly GCA_018584345.1 of Thuja plicata. Lineage (NCBI taxonomy): Eukaryota > Viridiplantae > Streptophyta > Pinopsida > Cupressales > Cupressaceae > Thuja > Thuja plicata. Next base: position 68,053 of record MU227143.1, on the reverse strand, counting down.
GTGAGTTCATTCCTAATGAGTTTTACAGGTTCTGCAATGACCGAGGGATAAAAAGATAGATGTTTGCACCTAGGACACCACCACAAAATGATATAGCTAAAAGAAGAAACAGATGTATCATGGATTGTGCCAGAACATTAATGATGGATAAAAATGTTGCACAGAAATATTGGAGAGAAGTTGTAAGTACAACAATTTATACCTTGAATAGAGTACAAGTCAAGAAAGGGACAAATACTACACCTTATGAGCTATGGTATGGGTATGCACCTACTGTAAGTTATTTTAAAGTCTTTGGGAGTATATGTTTTATACTGAAGGATAATAGAAATGGTAAACTTGATACTAAAGGAGAAGAAGGCATATTTCTTGGATATTCTACTAAGAGTAAAACATACAAGTGCTTGAATTCTAACACTAACAAAATTGTGGAAAGTGAAAATGTTAGAATTGATGAATATGCGGAGAGAAATGAAGTTGAAAGCATGATTGAGCTTGAAAGTTATAGATCATTCACTTATCCTGAAGAGGAGGATTCTAACGAAACTAAAAATGAAGTTGCCAAGCAACAGTTCGCACCTGCCAAGACACAGAACAAAATTTTCGGCCAATAGGAGGTGACTACCGAGCTATATGATGGAGATGATGAGCCACAGTTTCACCCTGAACTGAACATGAATGATCAAACTGAAGCTAAGAAAGAGCCTACTTTGGCAAAATATGTTAGAAGGCACCATAAACCTGATCAAATCATAGGAGCAAAGGATTATGTAGTTATGACAAGAAGAAAATTAAGAGAAGACACATGTTTGCTATGTGATTTTGAGCCTAAGACAGTAAACTATGCTTTGGACAATGAAGATTGGATTCAAGCCATGAATGAAGAGATAGACCAGATAGAAAAGAACAAGACATGGACACTAGTACCGAGGTCTGACAACAAAAATGTAATTGGTACTAAGTGGGTATTCAGAAACAAGTTGAATGAACATGGAGAGGTAACAAGGAATAAAGCAAGATTGGTATGCAAAGGTTATGCACAAGAGGAAGGAATTGACTATGGAGATACATTCACCCCAGAAGATTGGAAGGAGTAAGAACTCTACTTGCATATGCAGCCTACAAAGGATTTAAAGTTTATCAAATGGATGTGAAGTCAACATTTCTAAATGGGATATTAGAAGAGGAAGTATATATTGAACAAGTTGATGGATTTGTTGACACAAAAAAGAGGAACATGGTTTGTAGACTGCACAAGGCATTAGATGGACTAAAAAAAGCACCCAGAGCATGGTATGAAAGATTGCACAATTATCTGATAAAGATTGGATTTGCAAGAACAAATGAAAACAATAATCTGTATTTGAAAATAGAGAAAGGTAAAGGAATTGTGTTGGCTGAAATTTTTGTTGATGACATCATATTCATTGGACAAGATATGATATGCAAAGCATTTGCAAAAGAGATGGAAACTGAATTTGAAATGTCTATGTTTGGTGAGATAAAATTCTTTGTTGGTTTAAAAATACATCAAATGAAGAATGGTATCTATATTACTCAATCAAAATATGTCAAGGAGATACTGAAAAACTTTTGGTATTGAAGATTCAAAACCAATGAGTACACTCATGGCTACTGGATAGAAGTTGACAAAGAATGATGATACAAAAGAGTTAAATCAAACACTGTACAGATCAGTGATTGGTAAGATGCAATATGTTGTACACAGTAGACCTGATATTGCATTAGCAGTTGGAATTGTTGCTATATTTTTTGCTAATCCAAAAGAGACACATATAATGGCAGTTAAAAGAATTCTGAGATATTTAAAAGGTACAAAAGACTATGGCCTATATTACAAAAGGAATGACAAGTTTGAACTTAGATTCTACATTGATTCTAACTGGGCTGGTAATGTGGATGATAGAAAAAGCACCACAGGAGGAGCATTTATTTTGGGAAAAATATTAGTTTCCTGGACAAGCAAGAAACATAATTGCACCTCACAATCTACAGCTGAAGCTGAGTATGTGGTAGCAGCAGTTAATTGTTCAAACATTGTGTGGTTGAAGATACCACTGAAAGGTATGAAGGAGGAGATCACAAAACCAGTTTTCATATATTGTGATAACACGAGTGCCATTAAAATTTCTAAAAATCTTGTAATGCACTCTAAGACAAAACATATAGCTATCAAGTATCATTACTTGAGGGAGCTAGTTCAGAAGAAGGAAGTGAGACTGGAATATGTGAACACTAAGGAACAGTTGGAAGACATATTTAAAAAAGCATTTTCCAAGGATGTTCATGAGTATCTAAGAGGTAAATTGGGGGTGATTCCCCTAGCAGAGGCTAACAAGTTATGAATGGCATTGTTGCATCAAATGTTTTAATCAGAACACTTGACACATTGATGCATAGTGAGTCACATTTTTAGGATGCTGCCTAAAAACTGTGAAGTGGAAGACAAGAACAGGAAAGAAGATCAGTCATAAACAAAGATGACATGAACAACATGATACAAAGATTAGAACAAGATGAATCTACATAATAAAGATGTCAACATCTCTGGCATTGTTGTCAAAGAGGGAGATTATTGCTAAAACAAATGATTGATAAAAACAACAGATATAAGGGAGATATTAGTGAAAGAGGGAGCTAAACAAGCAATAGAAAGCATTTTAGTGTGATTATAGACATAGAGGGAGTCAGAATGAAGCTAAAGACATTAATGAAGATTTGTTCATATCAAGGAACACACACACTTTTTGGATTGTATGGTAACTTTGGATGGAAATTATTTTTTTACAGTTTAGTGTTGTCATCAATGCCAAAGAGGGAGATTGTTGGAAAGATTGCTACAATGTAGACAATTGTTATTTTGTCATTGATGTCAAACCTTAACTGGTGAGACTATTGTTGTGTGTTTGAGTACCATATCTACTGATTGATGAAGATTTGAAGAATAGGATAACAAGAAGACCAAGGAAATGGTTGAGTTATGAGTATACACTAGAGTACTTGATCATTTGGCACTTTGGAAAAAGTGATATGTTGTTTATCTTTCGCCGATAGTTCACTAGAAGGTCAATGCCAAGAAAATAAAATTTGATGATGAGAAAAGTGAAAGGTGATGCCGAGCAAAGAAAAGATGATGCCGAGCACTAGTGAAATGTTGAGGGAGATAGAGAAAGCTAAGGAACAATTTTTTAGTAATTGATGAGATTTGAGATCTCTAGCCAACATAGTTGATTTTATTGGGATATGTATTGTTAATTAAGATTGGTCCACACTCATTTAATGCATGGGAAACCATTATTAGCACATGGATTCAATGTTTAATTAATGACTGTATTGGAGAAGTAAATAAAATGTATTGATGGAAAGATCCATTAGATCTGACCTAACCTAAGATCTATGATCTTGATTAAGCGGAAAAAGATCTATCTAACCTAGATAAAGAGGTATAATTTAACATACAGAGGTTATTGTTATTGTATCCAAGTGTAAGGATAATTTCTATGCAAGAGTATTGCATGGTTAATTGACTGATTGGCAAAACCTATCAAAGAAGGCTGAGCAGAGAAGCAGAGAGAGAGATTGCTTGATGGATTTCCAAGCAGATTTGAAGTTTGAGATGAAAATGGAGGCCACTCAGTGAATTAGCATTACAGCTAAAATTGGATTTGGATTTGCAAAGTAAGTTGTATGTATCAAATCACACTTGTTGATTACTTTCTAACCATTGTATCAGTTCAAATCCTTTAACCAGGTTGACCTAACAGTCATTGTATAAATCCTTTAAACAAGGTGACATTCAGATTGGAATGTTCTAAGTCCTCTAACAAGGCCACTCTTGACAGGGTGATTAAATCCTTTAACCAGGACACATTTGACAGTGTGTTTTGTAACCTTTAACAAGGTTGGCTCCTAACAAAGCTCACTTCAGAAGAGTAAAATTTTGGTAGCATGTTACTGGTGTTTTTTCCCATTTTGGGTTTCCATGTTAAACCATGGTGTAAAAATGTGTGAATGTTTATGTTGTGTTTTACCGTTAAGTTTCTGTAAGCTTATTTCATAGTACAGTAAACTGCACACTTTTGTTGTTTATTTCTGCCGAGAAGATCTGAGTTGTTGAAGTGGTATAAAGTTTTATATGGGCACATCTAGACCCGAGGGTAATTGATTCATCCCCCGCTCTTAGTTATTCTAAATTCATTCTAACACATGTATGATATACTAAAACTTTGACCATAAACATCAATTACATGGGAATGTAAACACATTATGATTCATCAGTTATTCAATGATCCCCATCATTATTGAATAAACTAGCCTAATAAGAAACCTATTACCTTACCACATGCAATATTAAAAAAACCAATTGTCCTATCAATTAAGTTTGATAAAAATAAATTTACCAACACTAAAATGTTTATTAAGTCCCAAATATACATAAAATCCAACCCTATAGTCCCTAGACTCTTAGATAATATGTCCATGTACCTCTAGTTGTATGTTATCTAACTATTACACCCTATACTATCTTATCTAAAATTGTAACCCTTTCTTAAACACAACCTCTCTCTTTACTAGTATTCTCTTCCTCTCTTATTAAGTAATAGTTATTCCCTCTATCTATATCCACTACTCAACATAGTAAATTGAACCCATTTGAGTATGTTCAATCTTGGGAGGATAACCTAAGTTACTTTAAGAATTTTCCTAATCAATACACCTTGTTCACTCATATGGCCATTTTTATCAATAATTTGACAGAATAACTTATATAAAATCTCAAGGACTATGAGTTACTATGTACATTGACTTGCACCATTTTGACCCATGTTTCCTCATTCACATCAATCTTGACTCAACCAAAAAGTTATTAGTTCGATGTCACTAGTCTCTAGGTTAATGTTTCATTTCCTAGGGTGTTTATAGGCATATCAAGTATAAAATTATTTTATTATGAGTCTGCAGGTTAACATATTTGTCCTTCGAAAACAAACACAGAATATGACTCACAATACCATAAAGAAGAATAAATGTTACCACCAGTTGGAGAAGTTATTATTGGATTGATAACTTTCCTTTGAATTGAGAGGTTCAACTCCCTCTTAAAAAAATACAATGAATGAAGGCACATGGTATGCTTTTCACCCAAAAGCAATAAAGGAAAATCAACATCTACCCATAACTATGGGTAGATGCAAAAGATTAATTAAAATGAAATGGGTGAAGGTAAATAAATAAAGTTTAATCACCTACACCCATGAATGATGACCAAAGAAAGAAAGAGTGTGAACCCTATTTAATTGATGATTTAATCTAAATTAAAAGCTTCAAGATTAAACACATACATAGTCCGATGTAGCAAAATGATACTGAAAGTGATTACAATGAGACATAGATCAATGTAATCTAAAGAAAAAAATTAACAAATTTAAAGACTCGAAAATGCCTTCTCCATTCCTTTAATACCAAAATATGAGTTCAAGGACCCACACCTCTGTACACTAAAATTGTGCTAAAAAGAAAAATTTTCTCCTCCTTACAATGAAAAATCAGAGAAATATCTCCCCCTTTCCCTCAAAAGAAAAGGAATCCCTTTTCTGATCCACTACATGGGTTTTAAAAGCCTTTATTCAAGCCTTTTCAGCTTCTATAACTGAATCTTGATAAAGATTACAAGATTATTTCTTTTTTACTTGTTCACCTTCTTGTATACTTAATATTTAATTCATTAGCAATGAATCAAAATATTACACACACAAAAAATCATATAGTACACTATATTACACATTGACAAGTAGAATTCTTCTAACATCCTTGCATTTTCCCATAGATTCTTGTTATATTTGTTAAATAAGGTCGAGAATGAATTTTAAATTGAATATGAAAATGAATCCATTGGTCTGGTTATTGAAATATTTGACTTTGACACTGGTGTATCATCCCAAAAAAATACAGTCTAATTTGAAAGTGGATTTGTGACTGAGCCCAACCACTCGAATGGTGATATATTTGTTTTGGCATCGACATATCTAGCCAAAAGTGTGAATAATCCCATCAATACCGAGCTAATTATTTTTTATCAGAAATATGGGTGTATTTAGCACCTTGTCTGAAGATCGGGCAAGGCCTAAACTTTAAAACTAAATCTCATGCGTGGGACTCCATTTGACTATTGAGACTTCTACATTAGCATTCTTTGACACCATATCCCCTCTATACATTCAATGCCCACTATCTGAGATCTAGAGAAAAGAGAAGTTGTGAACTATGAAAACAACCCAATCACATGTGATCTTAGTGTCAATTGGTACCAAAGGAAGGAATGCATTCTATTGTGGTGTATTATCATCTTTCCAATACATCCATCATGAATCTTGTAGCTATGTGGTATATTTACATGAATTCTTTCTCGATACTTGTGGTCGAATCCATAGTTTCTATGGGACATTTTTATAACCTTTAAACCTTTTGAACCCATTGAACTTTTGAAAAGATTCAATGTTTCCATTTATCATCAAATGAATACTTAATACAAGGTTTTAAATGGAAATACATTCAAAGAGGCATGACACTTGGACAAATGAGACTTGACTCTAATTTATTCAAAGAGCATTGCACAAAATTAAATTAAGGAAAAAAGACTGAGAGTCGAGATAACACTGGCTCTAACTGAGGATGTGGACTCAAAGGACACAAAGAATCCATGATATCTCTAGTAGAGACTAGTTCCAAGCTCCATTGGGTTATAGATTCAAAGAAAGACATGAGCTTAGGGAGCTTCTTTTAGAGGGTGGAAGGGAGCAGAGAAAACAGGCCAAACAAAGAAAACAAAATAAGGAAGCAAAAACCAACACTAAGCTAAATACAATAGAAACTTTAAAGAAAAGAATTATTCACAAATATGCATAGGAAGGAAAGTCCCACCTCAAGAGATAGGGTCAAGAATTAATCACATAAAATCATCCACCAGATGGGAGAAGTATGATCCTTTCCAGAGGAATGAAGTGTGCCCATATGGTATGACCCAAAACAACTACCATCTGGTGACTACCTCAATGTTGAAAAACAAACTAATAAAATGCAAATATTTTCTGAATAAACCTTCATACCCAAAAAGCCAACTTTCATCAAATATTTTATAATCTTCTTGAATCCCCTGCATAGCACCAATCAAGCAATTTTCCAATTTTGATTATAAACAATAATGCTCAAAAAGTTCTAAAGAAATGACTACATCATCCTTAGAATTTCCACTTTTAAAATCATCACCCTTGAAAGAACTTTCAACACTCTAATAAGCTTGGAATAAAGAAAGACCTCATCATGCATAGGATCTACACTGTCTAAAAAAACTTCATCTTTCTTTGATGCGATTAGATCTTAAAATTATTTATTAAAAGCCAAGGTATGAGATAAATTAATACTTGAATATTTTGTGTGAGAGATTTCTCTCTTGATGGATGACAAGAATTGACATATGATCCCCTCTTCACAAAGAGAAGTGTTATTCAAACTTTCAATGATTCCTGAGACTGCAATACTTTAACAGTTTGACTCCTTCCTTGCTATGTATATATTTTAAAATCTTCTTTTCCTTTAACATTTTTCAGACTTTGAAAAATATTTAACAGAGCAAGATTTTGTTTCATCTTTAACACAAGCCTCATTGGATAAATCTTCTAACATCATGGAATTTTCAAAATAAAATGATTCCAAAATGAATTCATCAAGAGATTGTAAAGAATCATTTTTTTTATTTTCTTCTATAAAATTAAAGGTTGCATACTCTGGCTATATGTCAATTTGAGAGATTTTATCTTTAAGAATTTCAGGGACAGGTTGATTTTCAATAATCTCAAAACTAGAATTTTCTATTTTCAGATTATAATCTAAAAATTATTTTGCAAATTCATTTAGAATATTATCCTTTTCATCAACATTAAAAGTGAAAATTTCCATTTCAAGAGGAAATGAAAGCACTGGTAGAACAACATGCATACCTTTCCCTACTATAAAGAACCATCTCTACTATCTTCTTCAATAAAATTGAAAATTGCATACTTTGGTTGTGCACCAATATGAAAATTTTCTTCTTTAAAATTTTTTGGAGTGAGCTGAATTTCCGTGATTTCAAAATTGGAAGTTTCAAATTCTGGAGAAAAGAAAGGATTCAACAAATCATCGATACTCAGGATTCCAATGTTGTCTTGATCATTTTTTCTTGGTGATGCTAAATATTCATGGCGCTAAATCATTGTTCCTTGGACTTCTTTCTCACTCAAAATTGGATAACTGCAAGAAATAAAAGAAAATGAGACAACTGAAGAATCCTCATCGTCTGTTTGTAATTCCTCTTTAAGGTGGGATATTCTTTTCTCATTTACTTGCAGAAAATCTATTCTTTATTTCAACTCTTTCAACTTGTGAAACCCCGTACAAAGGCTCATCCATAAGAGTGATGATACATGATCATCTTCCATACTCTTCTTGGTTTTCATATCTTTAGTAATACTTTCTTTGCAATGATACCAAAAGTCATGCAACACTTTGTCATCCATTTCAAGAATTTCTATGATTGTAGGGTCTGGTCTTCTCCCCTTTCTTCTAACTTTTTAATTTTGTATGATGTTTCTACAGAGTCACCAATCTCTTTATACACAGAGATATCTTCAAATCCCAAGGAAAGAAAGGACTGATCTTTTGATTTCAAATCCCCAATAGAGTCGCCAGTAGTCTATTGGTTAACATATCTTTCCTTCGGAAACAAACACAAAATATGACTCACAATGCCCAGAAAGAAGAACAAATGTTACCAACAGTTGGAGAAGTTATCATTGTATTAATAAATTTCCTTTGAATTGAGAGGTACAACTCCCTCTTAAAATATATGCAATGGATGAAGGAATAGGGTATGATTTTCACCCAAAAGAAACAAAGGAAAATTAACATCTACCCATAACTATGGAAGTAGATGCAAAAGATTAATTAAAAAGAAATGGATGAATATAAATAAATCAAAGTTTAATCACCTACACCCACGAATGATGTGCAGACCCTTTTCAAAAGATGATTTAATCTAAATTCAAAGCTCCAGGATTAAATACATACATAGTTTGATGTAGAAAAATGATACTGAAAGTGATTAAAATGAGACATAGATCAATGTAATCTAAAGAAAACTTTAACAAATTCAAAGACTCGAAAATGCCTTCTCCATTCCTTTAATACCAAAATATGAGTTCACATACGCACACCTGTACACTATGATTGTGCTAAAAAGAAACATTTTCTCCTCCTTACAATGAAAGATAAGAGAAATCTCTCCCCCTTCTCTAAAAAGAAAAGGAACCCCTTCTCTGATCCACTACATGGGTTTTAAAAGCCTTTATTTGAGCCTTTTTAGTTTCTATAACTGAATCTTGATAAATATTATGAGATTATTTTTTAAAACTTTTTCACCTTCTAGTATACTTAACATTCAATTTAGTAGCAATGAATTAAAATATTACGTGCACAAAACTCATATAGTATACTCTATTACATGTTGACAGGTGGAATTCTTCTAACATCCTTGCATTTTCCCATAGATTCTTCTTATAGTTGTTAAATAGGGTCGAGAATGAATTTTCAATTGAATATGAAAATGAAGCCATTGGTCTGGTTATTGAAATATTTCAAAGCCTTTTTCTCATAAAAATCATCATGGGGTCTTGTGGAGATTCACACCATGAAGATAAATATAAACTCAATACATGTTGTTCAAAGCTTAGTCAATGTTATCGCTAACTTTGGGTTCATTCTAAATATCCAAAACAAAATTTTGATTGAAACTTAAATTATATGAAATGTTATCCATCACATTGAATGAATTATCTATCTCGAGTACAAAATAAACTTTATCAATTTCTCATTTTATAACTATGCGACTTTAGCCTTCGAGCCCATCAATTGCATTTACGTGAAGTATAGAATCAACTCCATACAATTTATAATACTTTTGTATTGAGCTCATGAGGTTGAGTCGGGGGCTGACAACACTTATGTATGCATTTGCAACATAAATTAATAGATAGATATCCATGTCAATGCCCTCCATGCTATCATTGGTGTCTTTTGAACTTACATAGATGTCATTGGATTTGGGGACAAAGAGCATGTCCTCTTTATCATGTTTAGACTACTTTTATGGCTTTATTCTTTGTTATTTGGTGCCCAAATGCAATTCTTTTAACCATTCCTTCCAAGAATGTACTCAAACTAAAAAGATGATACATTCCTAACTTTTACATTTCTAGCAAAAAGTGCAAATAATCCCTTCGATACCAAGCCAATTATTTTTTTTTAGAAATATGGGTGTATTTGGTACCTTGTTTGAAGATCAGACAAGACCCAAACTTTAAAACTAAATCTCATGCATGGGACTCCATTTGACTATTGAGACTTCTGCATTAGCATTCTTAAACACCATATCCCTCTATACATTCAATGTGTTCTATCTGAGATTGGGAGAAAAGAGAAGTTGCGAACTATGCAAACAACTCGATGACATGTGATCTCAATGTCAATTGGTACCAAAGGAAGGAATGCATTCCATTGTGGTGTGTTCTAATTTTTCTAATACATCCATTATGAATATTTCATCTATGTGGTATATTTCCATGAATGTTTTCTCGATACTTGTGGTCTAATCCATAGTTTCCACAGGACATTTTTTATAACCTTTGAACCTTTTGAACCTGTTGAACCCATTGAACTTCTAAAAAGATTCAATATTGTCATTTATCATCAGACAAATACTTAACAAAGGCTTTTAAAGGGAAACACATTCAAAGATACATGACACTTGGGAAAATTAGACTCAAATATAATTTATTGAAAGAGGGCCGATACTTGTGGTCTAATCCATAGTTTCCATGGGACATTTTGTATAACCTTTGAACCTTTTGAACCTGTTGAACCCATTGAACTTCTAAAAAGATTCAATGTTGTCATTTATCATCAAACAGAGACTTAATGAAGGGTTTTAAAGGGAAACACATTCAAAGAGGAATGATACTTGGACAAATGAGACTCAAATATAATTTATTGAAAGAGGGTTGCACAAACTTAAATTAAGGCAAAAAGATTAAGAGTCAAGATAACATTGGCTCTGACTGGGGACATGGATTGAAAGGACATAGAGAATCCAGGATATCACTGGTAGAGACTAGTGCCAAGCTCCATTGGGTTACAAATTCAAAGAAAGACATGAGCATAGGGAGCTTCTTGTAGAGGGTGGAGGGGAGCAGGGTAAAGAGGCCAAACAAACACAACAAAAAAAGGAAGCCAAAACTGATGCTAAGCTAAACACAACAAAAAATTTAAAGCAAATACTTATTCTAAAATATGTACATGAAGGAAAGTCCCACCTCAAGAAATAGGGTCAAGAATTAATCACATAAAACCATCCACCGACTGGGAGATGTATGAGCCTTTCTAGAGGAATGAAGCGTGCCCATATGGTATGACCCAAAACAATAACAATCTGGCAACTTCCTCAATGTTGAAAACCAAAGTAATAAAATGCAGATATTTTATGAAAAAACCTTCATACCCAAAAAGCCAACTGTCATCATAGATTTTTTAATCTTCTTGAGTCCCCTGCATAGCACCACTCAAGAAATTTTCCACTTTTGATTGTAAACAATAATGCTCAAAAAATTCTAAAAAAATGGCTACATCATCCTTAGAATTTCCATCCACTTTTAAAATCATTACCCTTTAAAGAACTTTCAACACTCATACCAAGCTTGCAATAAAGAAAGACCTCATCATGCATAGGATCTACACTATCTAGAAAAACTTCATCTTTCTTTGATGCGATCGGATCTTAAAATTATTTATCAAAAGTCAAGGTATGAGATAAATTAATACCTGAATCTTTTGTGTGGGATATTTCTCTATCGATGGATGACAATAATTGACATATGATCCCCTCTTCACAAAGAGAATTTTTATCCAAATGTTTCAACAATTCCCGAGACTTCAATGCTTTAACAACTTGACCACTTCCTTGCTCTGTATTTATTTTAAAATCTTCTTTTCCTTTTACATTTTCAAACTTTGAAAAATATTTAATAGAGAAAGATTTCCTTCATCTTTAACACAAGCCTCATTGGATAAATCTTCTATCATGGTATTTTCAAAATAAAATGATTCAAAAATGAATTCATCAAAAGATTGTAAAGAATCATTTTTTTTTATTTCCTTCTATGAAATTAAAGGCTTCATACTCTAGTTGTATGTCACTTTGAGAGATTTCATCTTTAAGACTTTTGAGGAAAAGCTGATTTTCAATGATCTCAAAACCAGGATTTCTATTTTCAGATTATAATCTAAAAATTCTTTTGCAGCTTCATGAAAAATAGTATCCTTTTTAATCAAAATTAAAACTGAAAATTTCCATTTCAAGAGGAAACAAAAGCACCGGTACAACAACATGCATACCTTTCCCTAGCTATAAAGAACCATCCTTACTGTCTTCTTCAATAAAATTGAAAATTGCATACTCAAGTTGCGCACCAATAAAAAAAATTCTTCTTTAAAACCTTTTGGAGTGACCTGATTTTCCGTGATTTCAAAACTGAAAGTTTCAAATTCTGGAGAAAAGAAAGGCTTTAACAAATCATCGCTACTCAGGCTTCCAATGTTATCTTGATCATTTTTGATTGGTGATGCTAAATCTTTATGACACTAAATCATCATTCATTGGACTTCTTGGCACTCACTCAAAATTGGATAGTTGCAAGGAATAAAAGAAAATGAGACAACTAGAGCATCCTCATCATTTGTTTGTAATTCCTCTTTAAGCCAGGATATTCTTTTCTCATTTACTTACAGTAAATTTGTTCTTTATTTCAGCTCTTTTAGCTTGTGAAACCTCATGCAAAGGCTCATCCATAAGAGTGAATATACATGATAATCTTCCATACTCTTCTTGGTTTTCATAGCTTTAGAAATACTTTCTTTGCAACGATCCCAAAAGTCATGCACCACTTTGTCATGCATTTCAAGAATTTCTATGATAGTAGGGTTTGGTATTCTCCCCTTTCTTCTAACTTTTTTGATTTTGTATGATGTTTCTATAGAGTCACCAATCTCTTTATACATAGAGATATCTTAAAATATTGAGGAAAGAAAGGACTGATCTTTTGATTTCAAATCCCCAACAAAGTCGTCAAATATTTGTTGGTTAACATATTTTTCCTTTGGAAAAAATAAGAAATATGACTCATAATGCCCAAAAAGAAGAACAAATGTTACCAATAGTTGGAGAAGTTATCATTGTATTGATAACTTTCCTTTGAATTGAGAGGTACAATTGCCTCTTAAAAGATATGCAATGAATGAAGGCACAAGGTATGCTTTTCACCCGAAAGAAATAAAGGAAAATTAACATCTACCCATAACTATGGAAGTAGATGAAAAAGATTAATTAAAAAGTAATGGATGAAGATAAATAAATCAAATTTTAATCACCTACACCCACGAATGATGACCAAAGAAAGAGAGAGTGCATACCCTTTTCCACAAATGAATTAATCTAAATTCAAAGCTTCAGGATTAAATAAATACACAATTTGATGTAGCAAAATGATATTGAAAGTGATTACAATGAGACATAAATCAATGTAATCTAAATAAAACTTTAACAAATTCAAAGACTTGGAATTGCCTTCTCCATTTCTTCAATACCAAAATATGAGTTCACAGACCCACACCTCTATATACTACAAGTGCGATAAAAAGAAAATTTTGCTCCTCTTTATAATGAAAAATCAGAGAAATCTCTCCCCCCTTCCCTAAAATTAAAAGGAATCCCTTTTCTGATATATTACATGGGTTTTCACCTTCATGTATACTTAATATTTAATTTATTATCAATAAATTAAAACATTACGCGTACAAAACTTGAATATAGGACACCATAGTACATGTTAACAAGTGGAATTCTTCTAACATCCTTGTTAGGATTAGGTAATACTGAGAGGGGTGTTGAATCAGTATTACAACACTTATTAAAACTTTTCAACCAATTAAACATTAACCATATACTCGTAGAAATGAAAAGAACATAAGCAATTAACACAATACTCATCACACTATAATTTGTTGTCGAGGAAACCCTAACCAAGGGAAAAATCTGGTGGGGATGGTACCCACAAGCATGCACTAAAGTATAGTGTCCCTGTTAGGAGACCTAGCCCTGTTAGGAGCTAAATATTACATAGTACATTTCCTTGTTAAAGGAATAACAACCCTGTTAAAGGTATACAACACACTGTTAGGGGCCAACTGAGCTTACAAATCTTACAATGTAATTCTGTTACAAAATGTTCTCAGCAATGAACAAAACAAGCATCTCTAATGCTTAGATAGTTCCTGTCATATCTCATTAATGATATTTTTCATCCTCTACTCTATAATTTTCATGTCCTCAAAACATCTCAACCATCCAATCATCTCACATCATCACTATCTTCACTCCACAAAAATTTCACCATATATATATCTTATCTCTTAACTAAGTCGGCTCTCTTAACCAAATATTACATAGTCGACTCTCAATAAAATAAATTTAATAAAAGAAATATTAAATGCATAGTCGGTGCTCTTACATAACCAAAGTATAGGTTATCAATAGTCATAATCCAACTCCAATTGCCAGAAGTCCACATCATACTCTCTGAATCATCGCTTCTGTCCAACTACTCTGTATCCTTGTTCTATTATTGTCTGTCTATATTCAAATCTCTCTAACTTGATGTAAACATTACAAAAAAAAATTGATCTTAGGTGGAGGTCACATATACCCCATACTAGCTCTTTCCATAATTCATTGATTTTGATCTTTAATACCCAAAATACCTTTGTATCTTTGCTTTTGTACTTAGTCAATTTCAAAGTCATCAAAACTCAAATTTGTAGGAATCAATTTTTAACCCAGATGTGTTGCCATAAATGAAAACCAAAAATTGATTCACATAATGTAAAATAGATCTTTCTCTATTTTGTTTTTCTCTATTCTTCTCTTATAAATTATCTTCTCCTTCTCCTTATTCATTTTACTCTTCTTTCTTCTACTATTCATTTTTCTTCTCTTCTCCCCCTTCGACAATAATGACAAAGGTGCATACAAAGTAATAAAATTAGTGCTTGCTCACCAGTTTCAAAACATCTTGAATCTTCCAAGATCTTCACTTCAGTACTCCATGACTTCAACAATAGTTTACTAACATGAATTAGTCCATTCAATGCAAATGATGCAGTCTCTGCTTCTTTCAACTCTATAGGCATAGAGTTATTCAATGAATCTATAGTCTTCTCCAAGTCTGATAGGTGTGCTACAATTATAGATAGCTTAGGAGTGATTAAACTCTTTAGAAAATTGAATCTAGTTAGTACTCTCCCTTTCTCAATATCCAATACATCTAGTTTGGCCAAGATTCTTATTACTTCCTTGTCTGATTTTGTTATACATTGTGAAGAGGTCTCACAACTTTCCATCATACTGTTCAAAGTTGCCCTTTCCTTGGCAATGATGTCTTCAATGTTTTGAACATGCCTGATAGGATTCATGCAGTAACTAAATAGCTTCCTTCCATGTCCAGTGCAACTCTTAGCATTTTTAGTAGTAGTTTTAAAAATTCTCAACTCCCATGAGATAGACTTGCAAACTTTGGATAGCTTCTTCTCTGAGTAGTTCTTGTCTGCCTTCTCTTCTGCAATCTTTATCAAACTCTCATAAAAACCATCAAATTCATCAATTATTATCTTCAGGTTTTTGATATCATCTCTATGCTAGAAAAAAATAGGTACTAGAAGCAATTTGTTCATAGTATCAAATGCTCTAGTTATTACCTTAGCCTTTTTGTCACCATTTTGTTCTGATCTCTCCTTGGCTTTAGTAAGTGCAATAAAAGCTAATTTTACTAGCTCATCTTCATCCATACTTTCTGCAAATGGGTCCTTCTCATCATTAGAGGTGTCAAGTATTATAGGTACACCAGAAACATAGAAATCTGGTTGTGTATTAACTTCTCTCTTCTCAGCACTTGCCTCAGCTGGCTTCAAACTTTCTCCAATTCCTAAGTTTTTAGGCAAAGTGGTTTTAGGAAGTGGAGTTTCCTCAGGAGTAGAGTTCATCAATATTTTCTCTAGTGCTTTCTGAGTCTCCTCAGTGATTTAATCATATATTCTTGCCATGATTTTTAGTAATCTAATCTTATCTCTCAGTAAAGGTTTCAAGTCTTTGACTATTTTGTCCCTTTCTTGTAAAGATATCACAGGTAGCATATTGTCAATTTCCTATTTTTTATTGTTTCATCCTCAATCTGTGCTAACTGTTTCCTTGTCTCCAATATCCCGTATAGTTCTTCAGGTACACTTCCCTCAATTTCCAATAGAGTCTTCTTGAAAATAATTAAATGATTAACCACAATATCTTCAATCTTAAGTTTATCTATCTCACCATACCTGTCATAGTATTTGTTTATTGTAACTATCTTACCCTGCTCAATAGCTCTCTTCTCAATCATTTTTAAGTCAAGCTTCCATATGTGTTTCTCATTTTTAGTTTTCTTCTCTTCTCTCATAGTGCTTGGTTCCTTAGGTGATGTCTTCCTGCTAGATCTAGTGTTTACTCTAGGAGTAATCTCTTTAGCTTTTGATGTCTGCTATGATGGAGGAGATGGAATGTCTACCATTACTACTTTAGGAGTGGGAAGGGCTGCAATACTAGCACTTTCCAATCTAGAAGATCGCTCTGCCATTTTCCTTTTCACTTCTTTCAACTCTTCCTCTTTCAGTCCTGCCTTTACACCACACTCATGGGTATGTGCAAGATCATGAGGGGCCAAACTATGCCCTTAAGTGGCAATGAAAAATAAAAAAATCAGGGTTAGCAAGCTTGACGTGAAAATTTGAACTAGCTATCAACCTAATATCAAAAAGTTGTAAGAATAGAATCTGTAGGAAATTGAATGTAGTTTCTAAACTACTAGGCATTTTTTGAAAAAAAATTAATATGATGGGTGAAAAGTATAGATTTCAATGTAGCAGTGCAAAAATTTTAGGAAAAAAATAAGAAGTAGGTGTATGTTTGACCACCTTAATCATAATCAAATGATAATATTTCTTTATAAGATTTTATATATAAGTAGTAGACTCATGCCTGGATGTGATGCATATTTTTTTGTAATTTTATTCCAAAAAAACATTAATTATGAATTATCTGCTACAACATTTTCAGAATAAAAAATCTCGCGCGTCTGACCACCTTAACTCATTGAAAACTTTACCAAATTTTTTTAAAAAATTCCCTTATAGTAGGCGAAGCATAGAATGTGACACGTTTTTTCAGATTTCAAAAATGTTATATCAGCTGAAAGTTATAGCCATTTTTCAATCATTATATAAATCAGCACTTTAGAGGTAACTCAATTGGAAAATAACTAATCATTACTTATCGAATTCAAAATTTGACAGCAATTATATCGATAGAAAGTTGATAATCTCCTTAAGCTACCCTTTTTGTTTCATCAAATTCGGGTGAAAAAAAAGTCGTCAGCTACATGGTCGAAGTATGGAACTCAAAGAAAAAGGGGAAAATTACGTTTTTGAGACATTTGAAGAGTTGACCAGGTATGTTTTGTGCACAAGGCAATACCGAGCCTAATCGAGTACCCAATATTTTTAGGTACCCGAAAATCCTTGCAGAATTTTGAATTTTAAATTTTCCCTCCCCTTTCTCCCTCTTAATTTATTTTCAACCCCATTCTCCATACTTCATATGATATATTATATATCAAAAATTATATATTAGATTATATATTATATATATTAAATATTATATAATATATATTAGTATTAAATATTACATTATATATCATATATTATATATTATTTTATATGTATTATATATTAATATGTATTTTGCAATATATCACATAATATCTTCATATTTAAATTGTATGTAATATATATGTATGTTACGATATAATATATATATATATATATATATATATATATATATATATATATATATATATA
>MU227143.1:34787-49928 GCA_018584345.1 Thuja plicata | reverse complement strand
TATATCCAATATGATATGTATTATATATTATATATATAATATTTTTGTATATATAATAAAATCAAGTATAGTATATATACAATATATATTATATAGGACATATTAATATATAGGTTAATTACACCAGTATAAGGCATCAAAAAGGTTTCCAAAGGGGTCAGAGGGTTCCTAGGGGTCCTAACACTTGAGAAAGTGTAGTAGGACCCCTTAGTTCCCTCTGTAACCTCTGACAACACATTAGAACATTCAAGTGTGTCCCAAGGGGTCGTACAACCCTTTGGGACACACTTTACTATTCTAATGTGTCGTAAGGGGTCATGGGGACTTCCTAGGGGCCCTGACTCATACGAAGGTGTAATAGGGCCCCTTAGGTCCCTTTGTGACCCTCGATGAAACAATTGAGTGTTCCAATGTGTTCTCAGGGGTCACAGAGGGATCTAAGGGGCCCTAGTACACATTATCACATAGTAGGACCCCTAGGAAGTCCCCATGACCCCCTTCGACATATTGGATCACTCAAGTGTGTCCTAAAAGGTGATAAATCATACTAGGACCCCCAAGAAGACCCCATGACCACTTTCAACCCATTTGAATGTTCAAGTGTGTCCTAAGGGGTCCTACAACCCCTTAGGACACATTTGAGCATTCAAATGTGTCAAAATGGGTCATGTGGTCTTCCTATGGGTCCTAACGCGTGATAAGGCATACTAGGACCCCCAAGAAGACCCCATGACCCCTTTTGACCCATTTTAATTCTCAAGTGTGTCCTAAGCGGTCCTATGACCCCTTGGGACACACTTTAGCATTCAAATGGGTTAAAAGGGGTCGTGGAGTTTTCCTAGGGGTCCTAATGCATGATAAGGCGTACTAGGACCCCCAGGAAGACCCCATGACCCCTTTTGACCCATTTGAATGCTCAAGTGTGTCCTAAGGGGTCATATTTTTCCTTAGGACACACTTGACTATTCAAATATGTCGAGAGGGATCATGGGGTCTTCCTTAGGGTCGTAGTATGTGATAAGGCATACTAGGACCCCCAAGAAGACTCCATGACCCCTTAGAACACATTTGAGCATTCAAATGTGTCAAAAGGGGTCATGGGGTCTTCCTAGTGTTATATGCTGAATATAGACCTCTGAATTCAACACAAACACAACATAGTCTTTACACAATCATTCAATTCACAAAGACAAACATGAATTGTTTGTTCTACAAATTTGATTAAGGTGACCTATTGCCTCCTAATCACTTGGGGATGTTGAGTTTACCCTTAGAATGAGAGCCAACAAATTGACCTTTGCTAACATGGAGGATTTCAAGATTGCAAGAAGAGAAGAATTGCCATTAAATCTACAAAATTGCCATTAGTCTATAATAAAATGCTCTTAATCTATGAATTGAGAAGCAATTTAAACTATGAAAGAAAATTAGACTAATCTAGGAATGAATTGCAACTACTCTATGGAAGTAAAATGAAATTAATCTAAATAAAATGAAAGTACTTGTAATCCAGAAAAGAATTTCCTTTAAGCTACAATTGAACTTGCAATGAATCTAGGAAGCTTGAAAGCACAAAATTGAATTGTTAGCCCTATAGATAGATCATAAATGAAAGATAACATCTTCAATTCCAATTTGAAATTTAGACTAATTATGCAAATTGAGCTTAAAACATGAAAGAAATTAAATGTAAAAATTGCCTATAAATTTGATGCTCTCAAAATCATCCTCTCTAATGAAGAAAAAGAGGTCCAATTTATAGAAAACCATGGAAAGAGATTGAAGAGTTTCTTGAAAAGAAACAGTGGCCTCTTCATTTCCATTTGAGACAAATATGCAAAGATTATTTAAATAAAAGGGTGAATTATTGCCACATAAGTGTCCTTTCACATGGAATTATGGAATTTCTTTTTGAGGATAATTCATCCAAAAATTAAATAACCTTTCAATTCCTTTTATGTATATTAGCCAAAAGGGGTGGAATTGATTTAATTAAAAGCACTTAAGACTTTAGGATTAAATCAATTAATCATAGGGGTTTTTAGCTAATAATCATTGAGAATTTAGGAATTAAATATAATGTCAGATTTATGCAAATTTGGGTTTTCTACATTTGAAACTCAGTCAATTAAAGTCAAATAAGGGGAGAATTTTCCTAATACAATAGGACTTCGAAGATGAGAAAATTGGAGGAATGCACCAAAATTGATTGGATTACTAGGTGCCAATTTTGGGGTGTTACATTTTGCCCCTCTTTGAATTGATGTGCGAGAAACGCATTGATTCAAAGAATAGTCTAAAGTGAAGATAAGAATCAGGGTTAGATTTCCCCAATGTCCACTGATAGATGATGAAGATCCAGGACTATCTCCAGAATTAGGGTTAGATTGCCCCAATACGAAGGTAAGCCCTCCGATACCTAGGTTAGATTGCCTAGATAATGGTATAAAGATATTTTGAGAGCCATCTTCATAATGAAGTGTAACTTTCAGGAATTAGGGTTAGATTGCCCCAATACCTAATGAGATTTCAAGAATCATCTCCAGAACAAAGCTTGATCCTTGAGGATCCGAGTTAGATTGCTCAGATACCTAGAAAGATAGATGACAAGATGTGAGATCATGGAATATCCAATTTTGACCATAAGGTACCAAAAACTGAATATGCTCCAAGTGATGAGATGCCCCTAGTGATGGGGAGTTGATTCAAATCAGACTGGTTCATGAATAATGTAAAAAGATTCAATGATGCAATCATCTTGCCCCCTTGGGAGCAAAATCGAAAGAAGACATCATAATGATGAGAGTGAGAAATTGTAGAAAAAGATAGATCAAGAGAGAGTAGAATCAATTTAGAGTGATCGAGAGGTCCTATTGATTAGGTTTGACCATAGTTGACTAGAATTGACTAGAGTTGACTTTGATGAAAAGATTGCAGAATCTGAGAAAATGATGACAAGAGATAATCTTGACAAGAAAACAACATCAAAAAATTGACTGCACAAGCATTCAATCACGTCGGTCCCAAAATTTTAAAACACGATTTCAAGCTGCTTAGGAGTGTCAGATTTTGATTTTGATCATGAAAATGGATTCAGAACGGTCCATTTAGCCAAGGGTGCAACTTTCACGAAAAATGGAGCACTTTGAAAAATTAGGTCAAAGGCTATATAAGGCCTGGAGGGGTCATTTTCAAATCATTATTCACCTTTGACTTTAGTGATGGTGAGAGCTCCAGCTAACATTGATAGCATTCCTGTGCACATGCATCAATTTGAGTGCACCGAATGGCACAACTGACCTGCGGAGTATGACACGCCTATGAGTATTCATAACTGGATCTTGTATTTCTACAAAAAATTTATCAATTTTTAATGTTAGTGCATTTTTAAAGCTTTTTAAATCTTATCTCACCAAATCTCGTGTGAGGAAATAGTTTCTCGCACCGGGCCTAATTGCCTTTCGCACGAGCAAATTGAATCCTCACGCGGGTTGGGGATTCCGTGCACGGGCCCCTCCCCAGCACTCACGCGAAGAGCGTGCATGCACCACGTGAGATTCCAAAAATCTCATGCGAGAATGTATCCCACCTCACGCAAGCCAGAAAGCTCACGCAGGACGAGATTTTCCTCATGCGAGAAAAGAGTTTTCTCACATGGGAAACTAGCAAAAATCAAAAATTGTTATTTTTCTTGCGTCGCAGAGTCAACCAGTTGAATTGTGTGTAGAATAGTTCCATAGCTGCATTTGTTGTTTTTTGCTTTGAAAATCATTATTGTTGAGGTACTAATCCAATTTTGTCCCTTGCTTTGCAGGTCGATCTCCCAGACATCGGTTTCAGATCCCATCATCCTATCATGGGTGAGCTGCTACAGAGATTATCAAATGCTGACAAGGCCCACATTGATGGGCTAGGATTGACATATCTGCATGATGTACTTGATATTCAGGTAAATCATAGACTACTTGGGGCCCTGGTCAAGCATTTCCATTCGGAGATGAATACTTTCCATTTGCCACAAGGAGAGATGATGGTGACTCCAGAGGATGTATACTAGATTTTGAGAGTGTCATTCCATGGATATCGTGTGGAGTATTGCACGTAGTTGAGAGATGGTACACAGGATTTGAGAGCCATTTTTCAGGATCAGTTGGTGGTGGGCCTGGCCATCTCCTGCGAGGAGTTGATACATACTTATGGCTGAGATTACGCCTTGGCAGTTGTTGTCACACTATTTTTGAGCTGTCATTTGGTACCTAATCGTGGTCAGCATAGTTTGGAGTGTGGCTAGGGTGTTATGCTCTAGAAGATGTTAGATGTGCTTGTAGTCACTTATGGATGGGGCGAGTGCATGCTTGCCTAGATGTATCATGAGATGTACAAGATCATGTATCGGGGTGCTTGTACTATGGTGGTAGGAGTCGTCGTGCTATAGATTTGGGCCTGGGAGCACCTTCCTGTGTGTAGGCTAATTTTCCATGATATGTGATAGCCATTAGAGCCATATATTTATAGATATGTCAGTCTGATGACCTATCCCACACTAGGTAAGACTGAGAAGTGGTGAGCACATATTGATGATATGGCTACAGTTATATGGTGACCTTGGGCAGCCACGGAGGTTTGGGACGATGCTTGTCATGAGCTTTCATACATGTTCTGCTCATGTCCTCTAATAGGACATACCATTACACTGATCAAGTGCTTCTTACTTATGCATGTGTTGCACCAGTTCAGGAGGCCACAGGATTTATCTCTTGAGTATTGTACTTATGCCCAATTTGTCGATGAGACGAAGAAGTGTTGGTAGAGGCAGCTTGACAGGGGGCGTAGCATGATAGATGCCTGGGTACCACCAACCTAGTGGGATTACATGGCCTCAGTGACAAATGTAGGTGTGACACCTGCATATAGAGATCAGCTATTAGCACATCCATTTCCTAGATTTACATCTCTAGTGGGGCAGATTCCTCAGGTGGTGCAGCTACCACCACAGCAGCGGGCATAGTAGGTTCCTCCTCTGAGATAGCAGCCTCAAGATCAACAGCCACCACTTCAGTCATAGGAGAGAGTGGTATGTCCATGTACACATTAGACTAATATCCTTGTGAGGCCCATGGGATCAGATACAGGTGTTGGGCCTAGTGGCAGCTAGGATAGAGTTGCAGAGCAAGGAGATGATACTGTCATGGCCGATGCAGTTCTGACCGATCCTCCAGTAGGCAGATAGGTGACTCAGTTATAGGAGGCTCTTTGTAGAGTGAGAGAGAGGGTATGATAGACACAAAGGGAGTGTGATGTCCTCCATACACAAGTGGTTATCAGAGATACACAAATATCAAAGCGAGACCGGGAGGTCTGAGAGTTACAAGAGGCATTGGCTCGATCCCAGCTGGAGACTAGATATGAGGCTTCCTTCTCCATATCGGGCCAATAATAACCAGCTCTAATAAGCTTATGAGCCAGTGTCAAGCCATTTGAGTGAGAACCACAAATGCCTTCATGTACCTCTTCTAACGCGCATTTAGACTCATCAGGTTCTAGACACCTAAGGAGGGTACCGTCTAGACCCCATCTATACAACTCATTTGCTATGATGACGTACCATGAAGCATTGTGGATTAGATGGAATTTTTTATTTCTAGTATATGTGTTAGGAATAGTTTGGTTATGGAGATAGGAGTATATGTGGTGGTAGTGAGACGAATCATATCCAATTACTGAACAGACCATTTGGGAGTCAGGAGAGTCATAGGCAGGGTAGCATAATGTCTCCACTAGGAAATCATGTCTAAAATAATTCTTTGGAATTTGTAACATAGAGGCCAGAGTAGCCATAGCATCAATCACTTTATTATCCACCCGGGGAATTTGCTAAAAAGTGACATGTGCAAAATAATTCTTAAGGCTGTCAACCATCCTTTTATAGGGTACCAAATTTTCATCTTTGGTTTGATAAGTATTGTTGATTTGATTGATAACTAGTTGTGAGTCTCCAAAGACTTTTAGTTAATCCACTCACCATTCAATAGAAATCTTGAGTCCATTGATTAGAGCTTCATACTCGGTGGTATTATTGGTACAAGGAAACATCATTTTATATGCCTTCAGTAAGGAGTACCGTTGGGGTGTGATAAACAAAATTCCAGCCCCCGACCCTTGTTGTGTGAACGAACCATCAAAGAACATTGTCCATGTTTGATGCGTGAGAAGCATAATGTACTCATCTAGGAATTCCATCTTTAATGGTTGGTGATCTATAAGAGGTGCTTCAGCCAATTGATCCACAACTGCCTATCCTTTAATAGCTTTTCTCTCAACATATACAATATCGAACTCACTGAGGAGCATGACCCATTTAGCTAGTCTACCCGTGAGGGTAGCTTTATTGAGTAAGTATTTCAATGGATCAATCTTTGCAATTAACCTTGTAGTGTGAGCCAACATGTAGTGTCGTAGCTTTTGGGAAGCAAACACCACTGCTAAGCAAGCCTTCTCAATTACTGAATAATTCATTGCGTAAGAGACCAATGTTCTGCTAATGTAGTAAATGGCTCTTTCTTTATGATTTGGATCTTCTTGGGCCAAGAGAGCACCCAAGGATGCTTCCGTTGCTGAGATATATAAGATCAAAGGCTTCCCTTGAATGGGGGGCATTAGTATGGGTGGATTAGCTAGATACTGTTTAATCTGTTGAAACCCTTGTTCACACTCTTTGTTCCAGTCATAAGTCACACAATTATGTAGAGTTTTGGTGAAAGGTTGTGACTTGTCAACTAATTGCGAGATAAATCACCTAATAGATTAGAGCTGACCTTGGATACTTCTGATTTGTTTGATATTACGGGGTGGTGGCATTTCCATTATAGCTTGTACCTTTTCTGGATCCACCTCAATTCCTTTCGCTGAGATGATGTAGCCAAGTAACTTTCTTGAAGTAACCCCAAATGCACATTTCTTAGGGTTTAGACATAGCCTGAATTTCTCCATATGATCTAGTATAGGACTTAGATTAGTGAGATGTATCTTTCTATCCATAATTTTGGCAAGTGTGTCATCCACGTAGTCCTCCATTGTCCTATGCATCATGTCATGAAATATTGTAGTAATAGCTCTTTGATAAGTAGCCCCAACATTCTTTAAACCAAAGGGCATAACATTCCAGCAGAATGTACCCCATGCACAAGTAAAATTTGTTTTCTCTTGGTCCTCTGGTGCAATTTTGATTTTATTATAGCCAGAGAAGCCATCCATTAATGAATACATCTCATATCCCGCTGTCATATCCACGATCATGTCAATATTAGGAAGTGGAAAATCATCTTTAGGACATGCCAAATTTAAATTTCTAAAATCTGTACAGACCCTAATAGATTTGTCATGTTTAGTCACTGGAACTATATTAGAAATCCACTCTGCATAATCAATTGCTCGGATGAACCCAGCTTTCAGAAGTTTTTAAAATTCTACTTTGATCAATAAAGCTACATGCGGATGCATCTTTCTAAGTTTTTTTTGACAGGTTTCACACCTGGTGCTATTGATAAGTGATGCATAATGAGATTAGGATCCACACCCAGCATGTCAGAATATGTCCCTGCAAAATTTATCTTTTTCTCTTGGAAAAATTCTATAAATTCCTTAAGTTCCTCTATAGATAATGACTTGGCCACATGAATGATATGTGGATGCTGTTTTGTCCCTAGATTTATTGGCTGAGTTGGTTCAATCAACAATGATGAGTGTTCCTGGAAGTGACTCAGAAGTGCATTAAGTACCTCACCCTCAGGCGCCTCAGAGAGGTTTTCACCTTTGGGTACGTCTTTTCTTTTTACTTTTTTTTGCTCTGATACTACCACAACATGGTTTTCACCATCAGAGCGCTTATTTTTTCTTCTTTTAATTTTCTAAGTAAGGTACTTGATGTCAGCCTCGGTCATGTTGACACTTTCTTCACTAGTGGAGGACATTACGGGCTCAACAGCGTGAAGGTAGCAGGCTAAAGTGTAATCATTTTTGAATGTAAGGACTTCACTGGATGATGAAGGGGAATTCTAGTCTATTATTTCAGGATGTTGGAGGGAAAGAGATGTGACAAGTTCAAGTGCGTCCATAGTATGGTCATTGAAAGTGTTAACTAGCAAGATGTGAGCTAAACCGATCTCATCCAAAGGTGTGTTTGAATCCTTTTGATCCCTAATGACCAAAGTAGAAGACATGTCAATACCTGTAGACTCAGACTCATTAGGATTTTCACTAGACCCCTCACTTACGTCGAGAAGTATTTCACCAGATCCTGTTGACAAACTATCAAACTCATACTCATGAGAGTCTGTATTCGAACTCTGACTTGGGTGCTTACACCATGAAGGTTTTTTGAATTCTTGTAATACTAGTATGTTCTTGTGTCCACCGTTCTTTAAATTCTGGTGGTATGTACTATTCTCCTTTGAAGTTAGGATCTTGTAAGTCTTTCCATTGCTCAAAAGTGAGTGTCTCAAATTGAGTGGTTTGATCAGAATCACTATCAATTTCAGTAGTACAGGTGTGTGGCACAAACTTATCTGGATCAACAAAGAAAGTCGCCAGGTCTGGAGGGATGGGATAAGGAAATAAATCCTCATCCAAGTTGTCTTGTATAGTGTCGACTATAGTTGTACCCTTAGGTTCTGGTGTAGGTTCTACTTTTGGCACAAATTTATTGATCCCTAGATGAAACAGGACCTTTTTGAAACCTAACCCAGTGGTATATTTTGTCTTTTTCCCTATAGCTTGGATAGGTTCCACTAACCCATTGCCATTCACACCTACTGGGCCACTTCCTTTGTACCCAAAACATTTCATAATCTTAAGAGCCTCACTGTTAGGATTTAATTCATGAGCTGGGGTAGTTTGTTCAGCTGTGTTCTTTCCTTTACAAAGCCAAGCCTTAATAGCTCTGTCCTTGTCTTCATTTTCCAATAGTGTATTAGACCTTACAAATGTAGCCTCATAAACTATCTCAGGGGTAACGGAATATTTTTTATGTTTAGAAGGTCTCCGATAAGATCTAGGAGACAGGGGTAGAGCTGCTAATGACATCATGGGCTCCATTTGATATCCCCCCATGCCTATATCTGTGATTTTCAGTGTCTATTCCATGTCTTTGAGCTTGGCATCACAGAGTTTTGTGTATTCTATATTAGTCAGAACAAGACTGTCAGCTGATTGAGTGAGAGCATTACAAGAAGAACCCATGCTAGCGGGAATGGTCACCTCTCCACCTTGAAAAGAGAACTTGATACACTGATGGTATGTAGAAGGAACCGCTTGCATCTTGTGGATCCACGGTCTTCCTAGAAAAAATTATACACAAGAGGAAGGTCTAGCACCCGACATATTACGTCTCTTTCAACTGGGCCAAACTGAATGGGTAACACAACTAGACCTTTAATTATTCTCTCTTCTTCATCATCAGCTTTTATGGTAATTCTTTTGTGGGAATCTATGCGATCCTCACCATAACCTAGTTGAGCAAGAAAATGAGCGGAGCAAATATTAAGACCAACACCATTATCATTGAGCATCGGGCGGACTAGCTATTTGCCTATCATGACTTCTATATGCAGGGGAACATTGTGCAGGTGACTAATTGAGTGATCATCTTCTTCAGAGAAGGATATATAATGCGGTGAGGTCAAATGACCCACCATGGATTAAAACTGATTCAATTTTATATCTTTGGGGACATTAGCTTCAGTGAGAGCTTTGTCTAGAATCTGCCTATGAGCAGGCCAGATTTTCAATAGCTCAAAAATAGTTATCTGAGCATTGGTCCTTTGAAGCTGGTCAAGGATGCTATAAATAGCAGCAAGAGGCATAGGGACCACCTTCATGGTCTTTTTGGTAGAACCAACAATAGTCTTATCCGCAGTTTGTTTTGGTGCGGACGTAGCAGCAGGAGGGTTAGGACCCTTGATAGAGATTCTAGCATTAGATCTAGTAACAACATTCGCACAATCTTGAGATGGCTTAGATTCAAATAATCGAGGCCCAGGGCCTCTCAAGACAAATGGGGTTCTGGGTTTAGAAACATTCCCACTTCCCTTGTTGGTAAACATATTGCAATATTCCACTCCCATTGGTTCAATCATGTTGATCACGTTATCGTAAGTGGTATTGGCATAATTAACTTTGGCATTATTATTGTGAGCGTTGGAGGATTCACCTTTCTCATGATGAGGAAAAGGGTCTTTGAATGCTTGATGATCCAAATTCTTGTTATGATTCTCCACAACGATGACCTGGTTATCGATCAAGTCTTGAACTTTATGTTTTAATTGGAGACAAGTAGCAGTCTTGTGACCTTTGTTCTGATGGTAATCATAGTAAGTATTCTCATTCCACCAATGAGGTCTTGGTTGTGGATCATTTAAATGTTTCTCCAAAGGAGAAAGAATTTGATTTTGTACCAAAGTTTTGAAAACCACATCAAGCGGTTCTCCTAGAGAGGTAAATTCATGCTTGGGTCACGCTGCCCAAGGTTTGTTGCTAGAAAATTTAGAAGGCTGTTGAGTATTGGTTCCAGCCTTTTCAACAACTTTGGTTGCTTGTATACCTGAGGTGAGATTAAAAACTAATTTTGAAGAATTTGAATTCACATTATTGACCATCCCATCGTTCACAACATCTCTATTTTTGTCAGGAAATTTGCCTTTGTCTTTGTTGGATGATGAGGAATTATGCTTGTTATCTTTATACAAGGTCAATTTGCCTTTTTTAATCATGAAGGCTTCTATTCTCACAGCCTGTTTTATCATACTATCAAAGTTAAGGGGACCTTGAAGTTGAACTTGATACCCGAAGTCAGGGGTGAGATTATCCAAGAATATATTGAGTTTCTCAGACTCAGGTATTTTGCGAGGGTACTTTGTGCAAAGTTGTCTCCATCTTTGGAGAAATGTCAAGAATGGTTCCCCTTGCTTCTGTTTAAGGTTGCAAAGATCCCTTATGTTAACAGGGTGTTGAATATTATGAGAATAGTGTTCCATAAAAAGATTAGCAATCTCGTCAAAAGTTTTGATACCAGTGGGAAATCGTGAGAACCATTCCATAGCGGGCCCACCCAAACTTCATGGAAAAAGATGCATCAAATACATTTGATCATGTATAAACTCCATTGACAAGGCACCAAATTCTCTTAAATGATCCTGGGGATCAGAGGTACCTAGATACTTGTCATATTTTGGGAGCTCTACACCTTTGGGAAAAGGTTGCATAACAATACTCTTATCAAACGGAAAAGGACATATACTTTCCATTGTGAATTGTTGTGTAGGTTTGTCCTTATCTTTCATAAGTTGGCTGATTTGTCCTTGCATATCTTGAATTATCTTATGAAACTTGGAGGTTTCAGTTTCCTCTTCTTTAGCGACAAGCGTATCCAATTGGAAGTTCGCGAGTAATTTGACTCCTTGATTTGCTAAATCTAGGAAATATTTTTCTTTGTCTTCCGCAAGGAGTATCTCCATCATTTTAATAAGAGATTTATTAGACTTTGCTGCATCTATATCAGTCTGAGTTATAGGGTCATCTTCATTGCCAAGAATTTCATAAATACTTTGAGTTTGATCTTGACCCTGGTGTTCCTCTTGGCCTTGTTCATTTTGAGATTGGTCATGACCTTGTGTGTAATCGAAAGGAGACGTCATGTTGTTAACATGAGATTGTTCTGTATGCACTTCTTCAGTATGAGAGTGAGAACTCATAGCTGATGTGCTCTTCAGTGAATCAAAAGGATTGAAATGTGAAAAAGGATCACTAAGGTAGTGAGGGTCATTAATAGGATCAACCCAAACAGATGGCTTCTTTGAGATAAATGGATTACGCTGATCTTGAAACAATGGATTAGAACAAAACTAAAGCACTGGCTTTGGATTCTGAGTTGGGTCTGCACTGAATATGGAAGAGGAACATGATGATCCCTCTTGATTATCCACTTGAACAATAGGTTCAAAATGACCTTTTCCTTGATTGTGAGGTTTACCTCTACCTACTCTAGAATTGCGTATAGGAAAGATATTATTGCTCCTAGTCGTAATAGGCATAGACGGAGCTGATACAAGAGGAAACTTAAGATCTGAATTAGAACTCTATCTCTAAAGGTATCAAAAAAGATGAGGTAATAGGCTAGAATAGCCAAGGTGTGAGATGCACCTAGCACGAATCATCGGAGGTATGGCTAGAATAGCCGATATATGGCTATCATGTCGCAAAGTACAAAACACAAGAGAACAAGATGGAGACAAAGAGACAAGAAAAGTTCAAGTATGAATCAGTCAATTTGCAACTCAGAACAACTAGTTTCAGTCTGCAGACAACAAAGGAACAAGCAATCAAATCCTAGACAAGAGGTAGATAAGGCAGATAAACAAACTCAGTTTTCAAGGTAAAGACCAGATTTTGAGACACAGTGAGAACTGTTCTCTAACAAGATATCTAGGCTTAGGACATTTTTAAGACGATATAAATCAGAAATCTCTATTTCAAGGTGACAAGCATTCGTTTAAAAACACAAAGTTTCAATCAGGTAGTGACGCAAATAGTAGTCAAAAACAATTCCACCAAGGACAAAGCAACTTGGTAGAAAAATGGGAGTCTTTCTTTGAATAATAGAATGAACAGTTTAAGACTCAAGAACAAACACTCAATTATCCCTACAAAGAAAATTGGTTGAGAAGACAAAATATGTGCCCTACTGTCTTATGCATATGCGTTCACCTCACCACAGCAGTGTCACCCTCGAAAGAGTGCCTGTGTTTTCAGTGTTTCCAAGGACTAAGTATATATGTTCAAAAGTGACCCTTAAATAGGGGCCAGCGTCATATACCACTTCAAACATCCAGGTGCATACCTATGTCAAGAATCTAGGGGAGAGATTCTTCCCTCTCCCTGTGCCCATATTATGCCTCCTTTCAGAGGTGAACCAGGTAGGCATCTAACTAAGAGAGTGTTTAATAGGCTTCCATTCACAATAACCTCTGGTGCCTCTGATACAAAGTTGGGGCCTTGTAGCCACACCAACACTTGTAAGTCACACACCCTTGCAAGCAAGGTTGGGAGCGGTGCCGCTTAGTATGAAAAACAAGGCTTTCTCATGATGATAGTCAAAATAAATGAGAAAGAAGTTACTATGGCTTTGGAGTATTTAGAATACAACAAAGCAGAATTTATTAGAGTGAGGTGGAATCACTGGTGAAAGGTGTGTACTCACTTGTGTCATTCCCAGAGGTTCAACTTTTGGTAGGCCCTCAAAAGGTGACTCAACTTTGTTTGGATTCAAGGGTTTGATTTTTTGATTCTCTCAATGAGAGAAGAGCATACTTCTCTACCTTTGCACCTCACCCAAACACATCAAGCATGTTCATCACCAAGATAGTTTCACTCCATCAAATCCACAAGTCTTTGGGTTTCTGATTCTCTCAAAGAGAGAAGAGCATAATCCCCTAACAAGTAGAAGTGCTAAAGATTCACTTATTTTGCTTTGCTTCCCCAAGTATCCATCATGCTAGCAACATCTGGGTCTCGGATTCATCCATGGGTATCACTTCCATGTAATGAACAACCTATTACCCTACTTTGCTATCGAGATCCTTATGAAATTTTAACAAAGCCCTATTTAGACTATGTGAATGAAAAATAGTAAACAAACATGACGTTTTAATTTTGCCTTTGACTAGTGTCCTACAAGTAAACCATTAGAATGTTTTAATCTTTGACAAGTGAACCTCCAAACCACTGTTATGCTGCAGAAAAAAATTAGAAACAGAAAAATCAGAGCAGAAATAGATGTCAGAATAGAGAAACAGCAGATTAAACATTTTGAATTTTAAATGCTTGTCTGTAAAAGTTTGCATGAGAAAGTACTTTGATAAACGTGAGCAAGTGCTTCGACGCGCGTGAGAAAACTATTTCTTCACTTGACAGAGTGTTACAGGAGAAAATATTCATGTGGCTTGATGCAAAACTTCACGTGGCTCAAAGCAAAACTTCGCGTGAGAATCCATACCAGTGCATTACGGACATACAACAGAGCTTACAAAACACAGTCAACAGATTTGAAAATGAGGCCAGAAATTGTTTTTTCTGCCCCATGGTGGACGCCAAAATGTTATATGTTGAATATAGACCTCTGAATTCAACACAAACACAACATAGTCTTTACACAATCATTCAATTCACAAAGACAAACATGAATTGTTTATTCTACAAATTCAATTGAGGTGACCTGTTGCCTCCTAATCACTTGGAGATGTTGAGTTTACCCTTAGAACGAGAGCCAACAACTTGACCATTGCTAACATGGAGGATTTCAAGAATGCAAGAAGAGAAGAATTGCCAATAAATATACAAAATTTCCATTAGTCTATGAGAAAATGCTCTTAATCTATGAATTGAGAAGCAATTTAAACTATGAAAGCAAATTAGACTAATCTAGGAATGAATTGCAACTACTCTATGGAAGTAAAATGCAATTAATCTAAATAAAATCAAAGTACTTGTAATCTAGAAAAGAATTGCGTTTAAGCTAGAATTGAACTTGCAATGAATCTAGGAATCTTGAAAGCACAAAATTGAATTGTTAGCCCTATAGATACATCATAAATGAAAGCTAAACATCTTCAGTTCCAATTTGAAATTTAGACTAATTATGCAAATTGAGCTTAAAACATGAAAGAAATTAAATGCAAAAATTGCCTATAAATTTGATGCTCTCAAAATCATCCGCTCTAATGAAGAAAAAGAGGTCCAATTTATAGAAAACCATGGAAAGAGATTGAAGAGTTTCTTGAAAAGAAACAATGGCCTCTTCATTTCCATTTGAGACAAATATGCAAAGATTATTTAAATAAAAGGGTGAATTATTGCCACATAAGTGTCCTTTCACATGGAATTATGGAACTCCTTTCTGAGGATAATTCATCCAAAAATTAAATAACCTTTCAATTCCTTTTATGTATATTAGCCAAAGGGGATGGAATTGATTTAATTAAAAGCACTTAAGACTTTAGGATTAAATCAATTAATCATAGGGTTTTTTAGCTAATAATCATTGAGAATTTAGGAATTAAATATAATGTCAGATTTATGCAAATTTGGGTT
>MU227143.1:16268-32768 GCA_018584345.1 Thuja plicata | reverse complement strand
TCCTTTCAAACTAGTTGAATTCTCAAGTGTGTCCTAAGGGGTCCTATGACCCCTTGGGACACATTTGAGAATTCAAATGGGTCAAAAGGGGTTGTGGGGTCTTCTTAGGTGTCCTAATCCGTAAAAAGGCATACTAGGACCCCTAAGAAGACCGATGACCCCTTTTGACCCATTTTAATACTCAAGTGTGTCTTAAGGGGTCGTAGTTCCCCTTAGGAAACACTTGACCATTAAAATGTGTCAAAAGGGTTCATGGGGTCTTCCTTGGGGTCATAGAGCATGATAAGGCATACTAGGACCCCTAGGAAGACCCCATGACCCCTTTTGACCCATTTGCATGTTCAAGTGTGTCCTAAGGGGTACTACAACCCCTTAGGACACATTTGATCATTCAAATGTGTCAAAAGGGGTCATGGGGTCCTCCTAGGGGTCCTACTACATGATAAGGCATAGTAGGACCCCCACGAAGACACCATGACCCCTTTCGACCCATTTGATTGTTCAAGTGTGTCGTAAGGGGTCCTATGACCCCTTAAGACACATTTGAGCATTGGAATGTGTCAAAAGGGGTCAGGGCATGTTCCTAAGGGTCGTAGTATGTGATATGGCATACTGGGACCCCCAAGAAGACCCCATAATCCCTTTCGACCCATTTGAATGCTCAAGTGTGTCCTAAGGGGTTGTAGTTCACCTTAGGACACACTTGACCATTCAAATGTGTCAAAAGGGGTCATGGGGTCTTCCTAGGGGTTGTAGTATGTGATAAGGTGTACTAGGACCCCAAGAAGACCCCATGACCCATTTTGACCCATTTTAATGTTCAAGTGTGTCCTAAGGGGTCCTATGACCCCTTAGGACATATTTGAGCATTCAAATGTGTCGAAAGGGGTCATGGGCTCTTCCTAAGGGTCGTAGTATATGATAAGGCATACTAGGAAGCCCACGAAGACCCCATGACCCCTTTTGACCCATTTGAATGTTCAAGATTTTTCTAAGGGGTCCTATGATCCCTTAGGACACATTTGAGCATTCAAATATGTCAGAAGGGGTCATGGGGTCTTCCTAGGGGTCTTAATGTGTAATAAGGCATACTAGGACCCCCAGCAAGACCCTATGACCCCTTTTGACCCATTTGAATGTTCAAATGTGTCGTATGGCGTCGTACAACCCCTTAGGATACATTTGAGCATTCAAATGTGTCGAAAGGGGTCATGGGGTCTTCCTAGGGGTCCTACTGTGCGACAAGATATACTAGGACCCCAAAGAAGATCCCATGACCTCTTTCGACCCATTTTAATGTTACAGTGTGTCCTAAGGGGTCCTAGGACCCCTTAGGACACATTTGAGCATTCAAATGTGTCAAAAGGGGTCATGGGGTCTTCCTAAGTGTCGTAATACATGATAAGGAGTACGAAGACCCCCAGGAAGACCCCATGACCCCTTTCAACTCATTTGAGTGTTCAAGTGTGTCCTAAGGGGTCCTACAACCTCTTAGAACACATTTGAACATTCAAATGTGTTGAAAGGGGTCATGGGGTCTACCTTGGGGTCCTAATGCGTGATAAGGCATACTAGGACCCCTAGGAAGACCCCGTGACCCCTTTTGACCCATTTGAGTGGTCAAGTGTGTCATAAGGGGTACTATGACCCCTTGGGACACACTTGAGCATTCAAAAGGTTCAAAAGGCATCATGGGGTCTCCCTAGGGGTTGTAATGCATTATAAGGTGTACTAGGACCCCCAGGAAGACCCCATGACCCCTTTCAACCCATTTGAATGCTCAAGTGTGTCCTAAGGGGTCGTACTTCCCCTTATGACACACTTGACCATTCAAATGTGTTGAAAGGGGTCATGGGGTCTTCCTAGGGGTCGTAGTACATGAAAAGGCATACTAGGACCCCCAGGAAGACCACATGACCCCTTTTGACCCATTTGAATGTTCAAGTGTGTCCTAAGGGGTCCTACGACCCCTTAGGACATATTTGAGCATTCAAATGTGTTAAAATGGGTTATGGGGTCTTCCTAGGGTTCCTAATGCATGATAAGGCATACTACAATCCCTAGGAAGACCCCATTATCCCTTCTAACCCATTTGAATATTCAAGTGTGTCCTAAGGGGTCCTACAACTCCTTACGACACATTTGAGAATTCAAATGCGTTGAAAGGGGTCATGGGGTCTTCCTACGGTGGCTAATGCATGATAAGGCATACTAGGTCTCCTAAGAAGACCCCATGACCCATTTCAACCCATTTGAATGCTCAAGTGTGTCCTAAGTGGTCCTATGACCCCTTGGAATACACTTCAGCATTCAAATGGGTCAAAAGGGTTGTGGGGTCTTCCTAGGGGTCCTAATGCGTGATAAGGCATAGTAGGACCCCTAGAAGACGCGATGACCCCTTTTGACCCATTTCAATGCTCAAGTGTGTCCTAAGGGGTCGTAGTTCTCCTTAGGACACACTTGACCATTCAAATGTGTCGAAAGGGGTCATGGGGTCTTTTTAGGGGTCGTAGTATGTTAAAAGGCATACTAGGACCCCCAGGAAGACCCCATGATCCCTTATGACCCATTTTAATGTTCAAGTGTGTCCTAAGGGGTCCTACAAACCGTTAGGACACATTTGAGCATTCAAACATCTCGAAAGGGGTCATGGGGTCTTCCTAGGTGTCCTAATGCATGATAAGGCATACTAGGACCCCCATGAAGACCCAATGAACCCTTTTTACCTATTTGAATGTTCAAGTGTGTGTCCTAAGGGGTCCTACGACCCCTTAGGACACATTTGAGCATTCAAATGTGTCAAAAGGGGTCGTGGGGTCCCCTAGGGGTCTTAGTGCGTGATAAGGCATACTAGGACCGCAAGAAACACCCCATGACTATACCAAGCTTGCAATAAAGAAAGACCTCATCATGCATAGGATCTACACTATCTAGATAAACTTCATCTTTCTTTCATGTGATTAGATCTTAAAATTATTTATCAAAAGTCAAGGTATGGGATAAATTAATACCTGAATCTTTTGTGTGAGATATTTCTCTGTCAATGGATGACAATAATTGACATATGATCCCCTCTTTGCAAAGAGAAATATTATCCAAACGTTTTAACAATTCCTAAGACTTCAATGCTTTAACAACTTGACCACTTCCTTGCTCTGTATTTATTTTAAAATCTTCTTTTCCTTTTACATTTTCAGACATTGAAAAATATATAATAGAGAAAGATTTCCTTCATCTTTAACACAAGCCTCATTGGATAAATCTTCTATCATGGTATTTTCAAAATAAAATGATTCAAAAATGAATTCATCAAAAGATTGTAAAGAATCATTTTTTTTTATTTCCTTCTATGAAATTAAAGGCTTCATACTCTGGTTGTATGTCACTTTGAGAAATTTCATCTTTAAGACTTTTGGGGACAAGCTAATTTTTCAATGATCTCAAAACCAGGATTTCTATTTTCAAATTATAATCAAAAATTTCTTTTGCAGCTTCATGAAAAATAGTATCCTTTTTTATGAAAATTAAAACTGAAAATTTCCATTTTAGGAGGAAATGAAAGCACCGGTACAACAACATGCATACCTTTCCCTGGCTACAAAGAATCATCTTTACTGTCTTCATCAATAAAATTGAAAACTACATACTCAGGTTGCACACCAATAAAAAAAAATTTCTTTAAAACTTTTTGGAGTGACCTGATTTTTCGTGATTTCAAAACTAAAAGTTTCAAATTCTGGAGAAAAGAAAGGCTTCAACAAATCATCGCTACTCAGGCTTCCAATGTTATCTTGATAATTTTTGCTTGGTGATGCTAAATCTTTATGATGCTAAATCATCGTTCCTTGGACTTCTTGGCGCTCACTCAAAATTGGATAGTTGCAAGAAATAAAAGAAAATGAGACAACTACAACATCCTCATCATTTGTTTGTAATTCCTCTTTAAGCTGGGATATTCTTTTCTCATTTACTTACAGTAAATTTTTCTTTATTTCAGCTCTTTTAGCTTGTGAAACCTCATGCAAAGGCTCATCCATAAGAGTGAATATACATGATAATCTTCCATACTTTTCTTGGTTTTCACAAGTTTAGAAATAGTTTCTTTGCAACGATCCCAAAAGTCATGCACCACTTTGTCATGCATTTCAAGAATTTCTATGATAGTAGGGTTTGGTATTCTCCCCTTTCTTCTAACTTTTTTGATTTTGTATGATCTTTCTACAGAGTCACCAATCTCTTTACACATAGAGATGTCTTCAAATCTTGAGGAAAGAAAGGACTGATCTTTTGATTTCGAATCCCCAATAAAGTCATCAAATATCTGTTGGTTAACATATTTTTCCTTTGGAAACAAATAGAAAATATGACTCATAATGCCCAAAAAGAAGAACAAATGTTACCAACAGTTGGAGAAGTTAACATTGGATTGATAAATTTTCTTTGAATTGAGAGGTACAACTTCCTCTTAAAAGATATGCAATGAATGAAGGCACAAGGTATGCTTTTCACTTGAAAGAAATAAAGGCAAATTAACATCTACCCATAACTATGGAATTAATCTAAATTCAAAGCTTTAGGATTAAATAAATACACAATTTGATGTAGCAAAATGATACTAAAAGTGATTACAATGAGACATAGATCAATGTAATCTAAATAAAACTTTAACAAATTCAAAGACTCAGAATTTCCTTCTCCATTTGTTCAATACCAAAATATGAGTTCACAGACCCACACCTTTGTATACTAGAAGTTCCCTAAAAAGAAAAATTTTCTCCTCCTTATAATGAAAAAATAGAGAAATCTCTCCCCCCTTCCCTAAAATTAAAAGGAATCCCTTTTCTGATATATTACATGGGTTTTCACCTTCATGTATACTTAATATTTAATTCATTATCAATAAATTAAAACATTACGCGTACAAAACTTGAATATAGGACACCATAGTACATGTTGACAAGTGGAATTCTTCTAACATCCTTGTTAGGATTAGGCAATACTGAGAGGGTGGTTGAATTAGTATTACAACACTTATTAAAACTTTTCAACCAATTAAGCATTAACCATATACTCGTAGAAATGAAAAGAACATAAGAAATTAACACAGTACTCATAACACCATAATTTGTTGTCAAGGATACCCTGGCCAAGGGAAAAACCTGGTGGGGATGGTACCCACAAGCATGCACTAAAGTATAGTGTCCCTGTTAGGAGACCTATCCCTATTAGGAGCTGAATATTACATAGTACATTTCCTTGTTAAAGGAATAACAACCCTGTTAAACGTATAAAATACCCTGTTAGGGGCCAACTAAGCTTACAAATCTTACAATGTAATTTTGTTACAAAATGTTCTCAGCAACGAACAAAAAAAGCATCTCTAATGCTTAGATAATTCTTGTGATATATCATCAATGATATTTTTCATCCTCTACTTTGAAATTTGCATGTCCTCAAAAAATCTCGACCATCCAATCATCTCACATCATCAATATCTTCACTCTAGAAAAATTTCACCATATATATATATATATATCTTATCTCTTAACTAAGTCGGCTCTCTTAACCAAATATTATATAGTCATCTCTCAATAAAATAAATTTAATAAAATAAATATCAAATGCATAGTCGGTTCTCTTACATAACCTAAGTATAGGTTATCAACTGTCATAATCCAACTCTGATTGCTAGGAGTCCATGTCATACTCAATGAATCATCGCTTCTGTCCTGCTTCTCTGTATCCTTGTTCTATTGTTGTCTATTTCAGAGTCATCAAAACTCAAATTCATAGGAATCGATCTATAACCCAGATGTGTTGCCATAAATGAAAACCAAAAACTAATTCACATAATGTAAAATAGATCACTTTCCAACAATCTCTCCCTTTGGCATTGATGTCAACATTTAACAAAAAAAATGACTAAGTGTTCCAACAAAACTATCTCTCCTTCTTTCTCTACTTTGTTTTTCTCTTTTCTTCTCTTATAAATTATCTTCTCTTTCTCCTTATTCATTTAACTCTTCTTTCTTCTCCTATTCATTTTTCTTCTCTTCTCCCCCTTTGACAACAATGACAAAGGTGCATACAAAGTAATAAAATTAGTGCTTGCTAACCAGTTTCAGAACATCTTGAAAGGAATCTTCCAAGATCTTCACTTCAGTACTCCATGACTTCAGAAATAGTTTACTAACATGAATTAGTCCATTCAATGCAAATGATGTAGTCTTTGCTTCTTTCAAATCTTTAGGCATAGAGTTAGTTGATGAATCTGCAGTCTTCTCCAAGTCTGATAGGTGTGCTTCAATTATAGATAGCTTAGGAGTGATTAAACTCTTAAGCAAATTGAATCTAGTCAGTACTCTCCCTTTCTCAATATCCAATACATCTAGTTTGGCCAAAATTCTTGTTACTTCCTTATCTAATTCTGTTACAGATTGTGAAGAGGTCTCACAACTTTCCATCTTACTGTTCAAAGTTGCCCTGTCCTTGGCAATGATGTCTTCAATGTTCTGAACATGCCTGATAGGATTCATGCAGTAACTAAATAGCTTCCTTCCATGTCCAATGCAACTCTTAGCATTTGTAGTAGTAGTTTTAAAAATTCTCAAGTCCCATAAGATAGACTTACAAACTTTAGATAGCTTCTTCTCCAAGTAGTTCTTGTCTGCCTTCTCCTATGCAATCTTTATCAAACTCTCATAATAACCATCAAATTCATCAATTGTTATCTTCACATTTTTGATATCATCTCTGTGCTGGAAAACAATAGGTACTAGAATAAATTTTTTCATAGTATCAATTTCTCTAGTTATTACCTTAGCCTTTTTGTCACCTTTTTGTTTTGATCTTTCCTTGGCTTTAGTAAGTGTAGTAAAAGCTAGTTTTACTAGCTCATCTTCATCCATGCAATCAACATCAACATCTATTGTATTGTCTTTCCTTGCCAATAATGAAATAGAAGATGTGATTACCTCAGTTTTAGTCACATTTTTTTCTTCATGTTCTTTCTGTCCTTCATCCTGTACTACTTCGCTATGTTCTTTCTTATGCTCTCCTTCCTCTTTCTGCTTTGCTTCCTCAACAATTATGTTGTCCATACTTTCTGTAAATGGGTCCTTCTCATCATTAGAGGTGTCAAGTATTATAGGTACACCAGAAACATAGAAATCTGGTTGTGTATTAACTTCTCTCTTCTCAACACATGCCTCAGTTGGCTTTGAACTTTCTCCCATTCCTAAGTTTGTAGGCAAAGTGATTTTAGGAAGTGGAGTTTCCTTAGGAGTTGAGTTCATCAATATTTTCTCTAGTGCTTTCTGAGTCTCCTCAGTGATTTAATCATATCTTCTTGCCATGATTTTTAGTAATCTAATCTTATCTCTCAGTAAAGGTTTCAATTCTTTGAGTATTTTTTCCCTTTCTTGTAAAGATATCACAGGTAGCATATTGTCAATTTCCTGATTTTTTATTATTTCATCCTCAATCTGTGGTAAATGTTTCCTTGTCTCCAATATCCCATATAGCTCTTCAGGTACACTTCCACCAATTTCCAATAGAGTCTTCTTGAAAACAAGTAAATGATTAACCATAATATCTTCAATCTTAAGTTTATCTGTCTCACCATACCTGTCATAGTATTTGTTAATTGTAACTATCTTACCCTACTTAATAGCTCTCTTCTCAATCATTTTTAAGTCAAGCTTCCATATGTGTTTCTC
The DNA here is from genome assembly GCA_018584345.1 of Thuja plicata. NCBI lineage: Eukaryota > Viridiplantae > Streptophyta > Pinopsida > Cupressales > Cupressaceae > Thuja > Thuja plicata. Next base: position 25,050 of record MU227143.1, on the reverse strand, counting down.
ACTTTTAGTTTTCTTATCTTCTCTCATAGTGCTTGGTTCCTAGGGTGATGTCTTCCTACTAGATCTAGTGTTTACTCTAGGAGTAATCTCTTTAGCTTTTGATGTCTGCTATGATGGAGGAGGTGGAATGTCTACCATTACTACTTTAGGAGTGGGAAGGGCTGTAGTACTAGCACTTTCCAATCTAGAAGATCGCTCTGCCATTTTCCTTTTTACTTCTTTCAACTCTTCCTTTGTCAGTCCTGCCTTTACACCACACTCATGGGTATGTGAAAGATCATGAGGGGCCAAACTATGCCCTTAAGTGGCAATGAAAAATAAGAAAATCAGGGTTAGTAAACTTGACGTGAAAATTTGAACTAGCTATCAACCTAATATCAAAAAGTTGTAAGAATAGAATCTGTAGGAAATTGAATTTAGTTTTTAAACTACTAGGCATTTTCTGAAAAAAAATTAATATGATTGTTGAAAAGTATATATTTCAATGCAGCAGTGCAAAAATTTCAGGAAAAAAATAAGAAGTAGGTGTATTCTTGACCACCTTAATCATAATCAAATGATAATATTTTTTTATAAGATTTTATATATAAGTAGTAGACTCATGCCGAAATGTGACGCATATTTTTTTGTAGTTTTATTCCAAAAAAACAATTAATTATGAATTATCTGCTACAACATTTTTAGAATAAAAAAACTCCCGTGTCTGACCACCTTAACTCATTGAAAACTTTACCAAATTTATAAAAAAAAAATCCCTTATAGTAGGCGAAGCATAGAACGTTACACATTTTTCAGATTTTAAAAATGTTATATCGTCTGAAAGTTATAGCCATTTTTCAATCATTACATAAATCAGCACTTCAGAGGTAACTCAACTGGAAAATAACTAATAATTACTTATTGAATTCAAAATTTGACAACAATTATATCGATAGAAAGCTGATAATCTCCTTAAGCTACCCTTTTCATTTCATCAAATTTGAGTGAAAAAAAAGTCGTCAGCTACATGGTCGAAGTATGGAACTTAGAGAAACAGGGGAAAAATGTGTTTTTGAGACATTTGAAGAGTTGACCAGGTATGTTTGGTGTACAAAGCAATACCGAGCCTAATCGAGTACCCGATATTTTTAGGTACTCGATATTTTTAGGTACCCAAAAATCCTGGTAGAATTTTGAATTTTAAATTTTCCCTCCCCTTTCTCCCTCTTAATTTATTTTCAAACCCATTCTCCATACTTCATATGATATATTATATATCAAAAATTATATATTAGATTATATATTATATATATTAAATATTATGTAATATCTATTATATAATATATATTAGTATTAAATATTACATTATATATCTTATATTATATATTATTTTATATGTATTATATATTAATATGTATTTTACAATATATCACATAATATCTTCATATTTAAATTGTATGTAATATATTATTTATATTATAATATATATATGTGTGTGTGTGTGTGTGTGTTACGATATAATATATATATTCAATATGATATGTATTATATATTATATATAAAATATTGTTGTATCTATAATAAAATCAAGTATAGCATATATATAATATATATTATATAGGACATATTAATATATAGGTTAATTACACCAGTATAAGGCATCGAAAAGGTTTCCAAAGGGGTCAGAGGGTTCCTAGGGGTCCTAACGCTTAAGAAAGTGTACTAGGACCCCTTAGGTCCCTTTGTAACCTCTGACAACACATTAGAACATTCAAGTGTGTCCCAAGGGGTCGTACGACCCCTTGGGACAAACTTTACTATTCTAATGTGTCGAAAGGGGTCATGGGGACTTTCTAGGCATCTGTTGCCCCACTTTTAGTCTTTATATCTCGAGACAAAAATGGATGTTTTATGTGTAGTAGTAGTCATGAAAGTTTCATGCAAGTTCAGAGTCTAGGTTTAGAAATCTCCTTAGGATAGAAGGCCTTTATTGGATTTCCCTAACTTGAGTTCTCCTTCCTAAGCCGGGGGGATTCTGGGTATGAAAATCATATTTTATCAGGTAGGTTAAGTCCCTTATCCGGTAAAGGCCATGTTTTAAAAGGATTCTAACTTCAAAATCACATATAGATGAAATACTTTGCCTCATATCTTCAAGTTACAGCATTGGTGGGAAATCAAGTTTTGGCTTCTCCATGATGGAAAATCACATATGGGGTGCGCCTTCCGCAATTGACAGACTTAAGAATATTAGAGGTAAATAAAGATGGAAATTGAGGAAATCAGGGACAAGAAAGCTTTGAGCACTCATATCAAACCTATGGGAAACAAAAGAAATGATCAAATGAAAAATATTTCATGGAATTTTCCATAGGTGAAAAAGCAAAAAAATGGCTTCTCGTTTGCTCTTGCCAGCAGGTTTTGACTTGCGAGATACGTTTTCTGCCAAACTATCTAGTTGAAGAAATTTTGAAGGATAATCCATCCCATAAGAGATCCGAAACATGAAAAGGCCAATGGAATCAATATATATCATTTTGGCACCCCTATAGGCCAGAATTCTCCTTTAGCAGATTTTCAGATAAGGAGCACTCCAAACGAATTTTTTCGCCCAAAGGAGAAGCGAAAAAGTAATTTTTCGCTGCTTCAAAAAAATAGTTACCGTTACGGTTACTAAAGTAAAAAAATGTTTTCTAATGACATGTAAGCAAAGTAATTAATTTAAATAAGGCCATTTTACTTTCTAACAGACTTGTTAATTAATGTAAAAGTCTTTTCATTCATGTAGCATGGGAAGTCAGCTGTTAAACGGTAATAATTCAAAAAGTATAAATTTTTTTGAAGATTTCAAATTGGAACCACCGTTCACCAAATTGTCTGAATTCAAAGTAGCTAAGATCAGTTGCTCCTCGTCTCTATTTTCCAAAGAGAATTTTGAATTTTCAAAGTGAATTATACATACATGACTTCTAGATTTGTAGGATTTGACGGAATGAATGGCATTACCTCCGAGTGGCACAAAATCTCAGATACCTCACTGAAGTTCTTTGACATGCAGAACTTTTAGAATAGATTGAGAGCAGAGTAGATACACCCTATCATTGAGAAGCTTAAAGAGAGTGGGTTAGTCAAAGCTGCTGGTTTTCTTGTAGCCATTCAAGCTCCTGAGTTGGTCTGGGAATGTATAGCCTGATACAACCCAGACACCAAGAAAATTCTCCTACCAGACAACACGATGCTCCTCTCCATTGACAGAGAATCTATCCAGAATTCTCTCCACATCCCAGAGTAGGTGGAATACTCTGAGATGAATTATAGCTGGGCAGTTTCCAAATATTCAGCAAAGAGGCCAGTCTAGAAATAAGAAATTATGAAGTCATTGTTCAAAGAACCCAAGAGCGCCAAGGGCAAGCTGCCCAAAACATTATTTGGCCCAAATCTGAAACCTGAGATCATGGACATCCTGGTATTACTTCAGAGGATTAGAGGTGAGGGTGAAGCTTTTAATTTTATTGAACAACATTTCTTCCTGGTCCAAATAATCTGTTCTAAGCATCATTTTATTGACCGGGCCTTGATGTTGAGTGAGAATCTCCCAGATGCCCTAAATAGGGCCAAATTCCAGAATGAATTTTACATGTCTTCTATCCTTATATATATTCTAGCTACAATTCAAATCTGGCCTGGAATTCCTAGATTAGAGGAATTCCCAGATGATGTGAAAAGCTATGAGTTTTTCCCTTCTCTGCAACTACAGAATAGTTATGCTGATTATCTCATGGTTAATGATGCCTTTACAATGAGACTGTGCAGGGAGCTACAAGGTTGTTCGGAGAGGAGATTTTCTCCTGAAGCCATGGATTTTATAAGCCAATTTGGATGCTATTTTATTCAGTTTGGAGATTTCTCATATCTTCGTCTTGCAGGTTTCGATGACTTTCCTTTGAAGCTACTTAGATACCCTACAGACACGATCGTGCTGATTGAAGTAATGAGGCAAGTGCTCCAGGTGAACCTAATCTGTTCGGAGGCAAAGAAGAAATGCTATGAGTTCCCAATGGCCATCAGAGCTTATAGTTGTGTTTCCTGATCAGAGGTGAAGAATGTCCTTAAAACATTCTTGAAGAAGTTCTCTTTCGCAACATATGACGTTTTGAGGCCACAGTATGACCCGATTGATTATGCAAGAGATGTATTATAGATGAGCTGGGCCATTCACCATGTACCTGATATTGAAGACTATTGGGCCAACTACAAAGATGATCTAGAGAGTAGGGAAAGATTCTATGCCCGGCTAAGTATTGAACATATCAAAAACTTCAATGTTAACAGCACGATGGAAGGGCTAGAAGATGATGGTAATAATCTATGTGATGACACCTACTTGGAGAAAGTAAAGCCCACCCCTATTAGCTTAGAGCCTATTTTGGACGAGGCAGTAAGTGGCTTACAGACTCTGATGGAGGGTATTTACAAAAGAACTGTTGAATGGGTTGAGTGTATTGTAGGTCACAAGAAGAGGTCAGAGAGGAAGCCTCCCACTCAGCAAACTCTGGCGAAGGCAACTACTAGTGTGGAAACCACTTCCTCAACAACAATCTCTACCATTGCAAAGGGATCAATTCAACCTTTGGGAGGAGGTGATGAGCCTCCTAATAAATCTTCTCTCTTAGAGAAGACCTATGGGGAAGGTCCTCTTCCAGATGTCGGAGTCATAGAAGAATCTGACCCAAAAAATCAAATTAAGTCTGCAACTGAGCTCTCTAAAGCTACAGAGTCCGAACAACCAACTGGTGTCATTGCTATAGATACTTTGGCCGAGACTTCGACCCAAGAAACTCCAAAGAGGACATCCCCTATTATAGTTGAAGTTAAAGAAGATAGCCCTAGGACCTCTACAGAATCTGATAAGAGAGGTGGGGAGCAATAGGAGGTAGCTTAGGTTGTGAAATTGATCTCCTCCTCACCTACTTCAGTGAATCCATTTTCCTCCCATCCCAAAGCTACTCCTCCACTCATTAGGAAGCTGTTCATTGAAGAATTGGTCTCCTCCAACAAGGTCACAAGCGCAGAGTCATGGATAGCAAACACTCTAGAGCAGAAAGGGAAGAGGGTGGAGGAAGCAATTCCTAGCAAGGATACTCTATCACGGGCTTTTCAGCCCAAGGCTACTACAAGAAAGCAGAAGAGTGTAAAGATAATGTCTACCCTGGGGCATGATCTGAAGACAAGGCACTTCACCATGGAAGTAGCCAAGCCCACCGAAGAAGGCAGACTCAAAGATCTGGCAGCTTCTAACTTTCAGTTGAAGTCATTTGATATGGGCGTGGCTCGACACGATACTAGAGTGGATTGGTGGAAGTCCACCAATGTGATAATAGAGGAAGAGCTAGAAGACCTCAAGGCTTCCAAAGTTTAGCTAAAGGCAGAAGTGGCTCACCTGAATAATTTCATCAGACAGCTGCTAACTCCTATTGTGAGTGCCCCCAGTACCCAAACTTCCTTTGATCCCAGTGTTGCTGAGAACCAAGCCATTCTGGCTAAGTTGCAAGAGGATCAAAATTATGGGTAGATTGGTAAGAGGTGGATCAAGAGGCTCGAGTTAGAAGCCTAGTGATCATTGAGCAGTTAGGTAATGTTGTTCTAAGGCTAGAAATAGAAAAGAGCAACATTGAGAAGAATCTACAGACTCTCACTGCAGAGAGAGTGAGATGCCAAGAATGCATAGTCATGTTGCATGTGGTAGTAAAAATGAATACTAAGGAGGCCCTAAAAGCTAAGATCATATAGAAGGGCAATGAGCCCTTGATCGAATGGCTCCAAAGTCTGGAATTCAAAATTGAGATGATCATTCAGGCTGAGAAAGGGCTACAACAAACAGATGTTAAGGTGCAAGAGGAGTAGAGTAAAGATTATAAACTCCTCCTAGGACTTCATGTGGAATCAAAAACTAGCGGAGAAGGCAAAGCAATAGTTGGGGTGGCCAACATGCAGAAGTCATTCACAGATTATCTGCATAAGTTAGTAGAGCAGTCTTTGACTCATTTAGACAAGGTGCCAGAACTCCAGCAATTGAGTGGGTGCATCTTTACGGCTATGGAAGAGCTGAAAGACCGGATAGAAGAAATTAAGGCTCTAGCCAAAGAAAATTATAGATGGCTTGTATGTTACACCAATGTCCATGTCAACAAACATGAAGAGCTCATCCAAGTCATCATTGTTGTGATCGCCTATAGGGCCAAAAAAGATAAGGGGAAGGAAACTAAATCATAAATATATTCTCTCGTTCTATTTTTGGCTAAGTTTTGTAATGGATAAACCTTTGGTTATCATTTCTGGTTGGGAAGTTGAACCGTTTTGGTTACTCCTTTTTGTAACGGTTCAATTTGGAACTCTATATCTATTAATCCAAAAATCAATACGAAGGTCGGCTAAATTTTGGTGTGAAGAATATCATTGTTGTTGAGTCAATTTTGTATGTCTGAATGCCATTTCTTTAACTGTTCCATTGCATTTCATTTATCTTTTTATTGGATTTGAAATTCTCTTTTGAGTTAGATTTGTAATCTATATTTGAACCAGAATTGTGTATTAAGATTTGATATGGTTAATAAAGGGGGAAATTAGTTGCTACTCTAAGTTTTGGGAATGTTCTTATGATATAGATTGATTCAATATCATTGCATTGTTAACTTTCAGTCTTGCATCTACATTTTTAGTAGTTGTCCATGCATTACCAGCTTTTGGAATTAATCTGATTGATAAAGTCTCAGAATTGGCTAGATTTAGAATTGTATTTACTTTGCCCGAGCTATTTTCTGTCTAGATTTGGCTTGGTTTACCTCTCTTGCTCTCAGGTTAAGAGCATACCCCTATTAGGTTAGGAAAGACTAAAATTCATCAAACATTATTCACATAAGGGAGCTGTACCATCTAATTCAGAGGGAAAATAGGTTCTCAAGTAACTATTTCCCAACTGTTGTATTCGATTGTTCTTACACATTTTTGTGTATTTTAGAGTTACATTCAAAAGAACAATCTGTTTACCAACATATTTTTGGTGACTCTGCTGGGGAGATGAACATTCGTTATACCAGAAGCATACAATGAGATAAAATGGTGCTTCCCCATGAAAATATAATCCCTGTGCTCCAACCTAATCTTGGATTCCAAGATGATCAAGAAGATCTCATTTCCTCATTAAATACTTTCATCTGGAGATACAGGAGAAGCACTGAACATTATAGAAACGTCAATCAAGTGCTTGAACTGGAATAAGCTAGAGCAGAAGCACTTGAGACAATCTTACAAAGAAGAAATCTAAGGAGGGGAGAGTGTGAAGTTAGGCCACAACTAGGCAAAAATCTAGAGCCTAAAATATTTCTCAGAAGTACCAGGAAAGAAGGCAGCATAGACCCAGTCTTTGAGAGACTTGCGGATATTAACTTTTCTCTCCTAGAAGTACCTCGTCAGGGAAACAAAACCATAAGGAGCCAGAGCATACCTTCTTCACCTCCTAAAAAAATGACCCAGTTATCCACCACTTGCCAAATGTTGACATTGCACAGAGTAGTTGCCCCTCCCATCGTCAACCTAACACCCTACTTACCCCAAGTAGCTATGGCACTCCCTTGGGCCGCTGTAGTCGAACCCCTGCAACTAGCTACATATAACCCTCTCCCTACAGACTCTAGAAAGAACTTTCCCAAATTATCTATAGACGGGAAGGTATCTACAGATGAGCATATTTCCATGTTCTTCGCTTCAGTTAACATTCTAGCTATCTAAGAAGAAGATGTGGCCATCAGACTATTCATTGAGACTCTCGTCGAAGGTGCTGTTGATTGGTTTCATCATTTACCTGATTCTTCTATTACCAATTAGGCTACTATGAGAGCCACCTTCGAAAGAAGGTTTAAGACCATTGAAGATGAACATGCCCTATTGACTCAATTGACTTCTATAAAGAAAGAGCCATTGATCAACATGAGAGATTTTGTAGCTAAATTTAATAAGCTGGTAAACTGTATCCCAGTGGCTGACAGGCCTACGGCGAGAAATTTGAAAACTTTCTTTGTAAGTGCTATGCCACCAGACATCAATTATGATCTAAGGAGAATAAACCTTGCAAATTTGGATGCCACACAGAGAACTACTATAGAACTCAAAGACCACATGATTTCATCCAGGAAATGGAAAAGGGAGATACAGTCTACAGCCAGCAGTAGCAATACTATGTCGTCTGAAGAGATGCTCCAAAAATTGTCTAATGAATTCACTGCCTTCAAGAGACAACTTCCCAGATTCAATAATCCCTACTAGCAAAACTTTCAAGAGCAGCCTGGGAGATATAATGATGGGGGGAATGCATAAGGTAAAACATTATAGCTAACTACTCCACCACAGAGGCTAGCTATAGAGGCACCTCCTAAAAGAGGGAATATGTGTGTCTTCCACTTAACCACAAATCATGATGGGGAAAGTTGTCCTGATGTATCCCGTGCTTGGCAAATGCATCAGACCGATGAGTGGAATGTTGGAGCATCTAGAGTAGAACTAGATTCATACTCACATGGTGACTCTGAAAACTTATATTTAGAGTATGAATCAGATTCAGAGCAAGAAGTGACATGTTATGCCACCATAGATGGGACCTCTTATACAGTCCCGACTTGAAGTCAGAAAGATAAAGGCCATGGTTCGTCACTGCCTAAAAATAATGAGGCATCTACTTCCAATTCAAAGGAGCCTAATCAAGGTATGAGGATTCCTCAACTAGGTAAAGAACAAAACTCTTTTGACA
>MU227142.1:3624380-3640888 GCA_018584345.1 Thuja plicata | reverse complement strand
TACACAAATTGTTTGGATGAAGCAAATGTTGAAGGATATTGGAATAAGTTTCCAAAATCCATTTTTTATTCACTATGATAATACAAGTATAGTAAACATGTCAAAGAATCTTGTTATGCATTCAAAAACTAAACACATTTCTATCAAATATCACTTTTTAAGAGACAAGGTTGCACAAAAGGAAGTTGGATTGGAGTCCATTAGTACAAAGGAGAAAATAGAAGACATATTCACCAAACCTTTTCCAAAAGATTCCTTAGAGTATCTTAGAGGTATTCTTAGAGTGAGAACCCCTCCTTTTAAAAACCAGATGATGCGGGAATGCATCAGTATAGTATTTATTAGAGCTATACTAGTCACTGAACTTGATGTTTGGATCCACTTATCAAGGGGAGTGATTGTGGGAACACAACAAAAAATATTTGGGTGATCAAGCACCTGGTTTGTGGCACGCATGAAGATTTGAAAAATCTACACTTTGTAGTGAAAGGATGTGCAAAAAAGGGAAATAATTGTGGAACCCTTTCCTATTGATGCCAAAGGGGGAGATATTTAGGTGAAAAATCCCTACTACCTTAGAGGGAGATGTGAAGAGGATATTGAGAAAACTATATTAAGAAGGATACATTTGGGTTGATGGTTTTTCACATATGTTACCATCAATGCCAAAGAGAGAGATTGTTGGAATTTTTTTTTTGAGGTTTTTACATTCATGTTTTTTCATTGATGTTAACATATATTTTAGTTGGAAGTTTTAGAAGGACTGGTTATCACAAGTACAGGCAAGATTGACAATTGTGTATGAACTGTGTATGGTGTTTCACTATATGAGAGCATGGATTTGTGTAGAGGTAAGTATGTACACCTTATATATAATATTTGTGGATTTCATATTTCTATTTGCATGAGTTCAATTGTTTTGGCAAAGACTGGTTATAAAGTAGTAATATAAGATTATGACATAGATGGTCTCTAAGGTTTTGGGATAACTTGGATGTGAACATGAGTTATGGAATGCAAACTTAAGGCATGATGAAAGACACATGAGAAAAAATTATTTGTGATTCTTACATTTCTATATTATTGGTGACCTCAGCTGAGCCGTGTGGACATGTGAAGACCTATTTGGAGTTGACCACAGAGGTGTAACATGCTTTGCAAATGACAAGCATGAATTATGGATCTTGGAATGTACCTAATGATTTGTATTTGTTATTTAATTGTTTAAGGTATCATGTATATCTTAGCAAGGCTATATGTAATTATTTGTGCATTAGGGAAGTGTTAACATGTTGACCTGATTAATTTTTGTATCATGTATAAAGGAAAGTGGTGTCTTGATGTGAAAATAAATAATTGGATGGCTAGAGCATGTGGATGTGACTTCTATTAGATGTATAGAATTGATTATATTTTTAATTCACCTCATTGGAACTATATAGGAAAAGAAAATTTCTATCAGTCAGTTCACTATTATAATTATTCTTTCTTACTTCTTTTTGAATAGTGGATCAAGAAGCTAGGTTTACCCTTCACATTTGATCAGTGTGCTTGGGTAGTGAGCTCTCATTTTCATTCAACTCCTAACAAGGTTGAAAGGACTCCTAGCAGGGTATGTCCTTTAACAAGGACTTTGTACTAGATGTAATAATCAGCTCCTAATAGGGCTAGATCTCCTAACATGGATACAATATTTCTAGTGCATTATTTGTGGGTATTAATTCCCACCAAGGTTTTTCCCTTAACAGGAATTTCCTCGACAAAAAATACTTGTATTATGGTGTTATTATTGAAGTCTTCAGATTTCCATTGAGTAATTGGTTTATAAATTTAAAGTTTAAATATCTGGGCACATAATTGATTCCCCCACCCCTCTCAGTTGTGTTGATAGACTATTATTCCTAACAATCCATTACTTTCTATGGTAAGAAAAATATTGATAATGTATTATATGTTGAAGGTCTTAAGAATAATTTTTTGAGTGTTGGAAAGTTAGTTGACAAGGGTTATGGTCTAAAATTAAATAATAGAAAGTGTAGATTTTTGGGAAGTTCAAAAGTTGAGATTGCTTCAGTTACAAAAAATAAAGGTAATGTCTTTCATTTGAATAGTGTTGATAGAAGATCTTTGATTGCTCAGATTGATGAAATTTGGCTATGGCATAAGAGGATGTGTCATGTAAATTTTGATAATATTGTGAAGATAAGTTATATTTAAGTTATGAGAGATCTTTCTAAGTTGATGAAACCTACTAATGTTATGTGTAAACAAACTAGAGCTACTTTCAAGAGAAAGACTTATTCTTCTAATGGATTGTTAGATCTTGTGCATACTGATTTATGTGGTCCATCTAGAACTAGAAGTTTTCAAGGTGAAAATTATTTCATGTTGTTGATTGATGATTATTCAACAATGATGTGGGTTACTTTATTGAGGGAGAAATATAAGGTCTTAGACAAATTTAAAATATTTAAGGCTATTATTGAGATAGAGATGAGATTGAAGCTGAAGTGTCTCAGATTTGACAGAGGTAGTGAATTCACTTTTGGTCATTTTAATACATTTTGTGAAGAGCCTGGAATAAAGAGATGTTAACCAATTTATGGTAATGGTGGTGAAGACCAAGTTTAGAAGAATAAAATAAAGTATAATAGTTAGATCAGTTGTTAGTTTCTCATTGATGTCAACCAATTGATTTATGGTTTATATTAAGTTTCCATATCAATCGGAGAGGAACTTCATTGAGTAGATAATAAATATTAGACAATGATAAGGAACTATTGGTATAATTGTTTTTACTTAACATGTGATGTTGTTAAGTCTGTAAAGAAGAAAGGTCAAGTCGGTAAAGTGAATAGCCTAGTTATCGAGTAGTGAAGTGTTTGTCAGTCAAGAAAATAAAAGACAGTCACCGAGAGAATTTGGCAATTGAGTAAGGTCTGTTATCGAGAAAGGTTGGTAACCAAGTGAAGTCAGACACTGGGTGAAGATAGCCACCAAAGTCACAAAGCACGAAAAAAGGGATGAACAAAGATTGGATTCAAGGAGAATAAAAAATTTAATGTGAAGGCATAGAGATCAAGAAGATGCTAAGGATGAAGGAAACATTTTTTACAAGATCTACGATTATGAAAAATCAAGTTGAAAATCAGTGATGTAGATTAAGTGAAAAAAGAAAGTTGTGAGTTCCAAGAAAAAGTGAAAGTCACGGGGCAAGGTTAACCGCCTAACCGAGTTGCAAATACAATATATTAGTTCATTTGAGATGATCGGATGACTGAGTGCAATTGAAGGAAAACCTAATCAATAGGATTAAGAGGTAAAACAAAGCCCTATATATTGATAAGTATATATGTTTACATAGAGTTTATGGAAAAGTGAATAGTTGAAGAGCTACCAAGAAGAGTAGTGAAAGAGTTGGGTAACCAGACTAGAGGAGAGACTGATGATTTGTTGGTTCCAGTAAGTTTCAGAGAGTGAGAAAGGGATTTGATCAAGCAAAGTATAGTTGCAGAATCACAGGTCAAATTAGTACACTATTGCTTACTACCATTTGTAACAGAAAATATTTTAACCAAGTTGACCTAACAAGTCCTTTTGTAAATCCTTGAGAAAGGTAACATTCTAGGATGAATGTTTAAGCCTTCTAACTAGACCATTCCTAATAGGGAGAAGATCTTAATAGGTCTAATATAAATCCCCTAACAGGGTCACATATAACAAATGTGCATTGTAATCTTTAACCAGATTGGCTCTTAACCAAGCATACTTCAAAAGAGTATTTCTTTTTGTGGGTGAAAATTACCACAATTTTTTTTCCCAAATTGGGTTTCCTCATTAAATATGGTGTTGCATGTGATGCTTGCTAATTGTGAATTTTAATTTCTTATGTTATATATTTTTTATCAAGTTTATAAAGCGTTACAAGTTCCGGTTACTGTTGTTATTTGAATCCCTAAGTTGAATTAGAGGTTTAGATTTAAAGTATTAAGGTTCAGTATTTTCTAATTCACACCCCCTCTCAATAAACCATCATTAGCAGGGTAAACCAACAATTAGTATCATAGCTAGTGCTCCGAGAAGATAAAGTTAAAGGCACTTAAGTTAAAGATCTAAACATGTATAAGAGGGAAGCACCAAAGTTGAATAGGAATAAGTTTTCTACATGGTAGAAAAAAATGAGGCTTCACATATTTGGTATTGGAGATTATGCATTGAATCATCTTGAAAATGAGTACTCACCTCCACCGTTTGGTCCTCTAGCACTTGAGCATATAAGAGAAAGAAAAGAACATACACAAGTGATGATATACATAGCTTCTACTCTCACCAACCTAGAGTTCAATGATTTAGAAGGTTTTGATACTGCTAAGGAGATGTAGGATAGGCTTACACTAGTTTTTGGCATAGATTAACATGTTCAAAAAGATAAGGCTGAAAGCTTAAGAGGAAAGTTTGAATCAATGAAAATAAAATAAGGAGAAAACATTACTGCATACAACACAAGACTAAAGGAGATTTCTATTGCTAAAGAAAGATGCTTAGAACATTAGTACCTATCTATGACATCCGAGTGTCTTTTATTCAAGAGCTAAGATCCATTCTATAGATGGTTATTACTTTGGATGCTACAATTGGTAAGCTAACTTCTTTTGAGCTGAATGATTTTGATAATGTTTGTCTGCTACTTATAAGATTGAACCTGCATTCAAATCATCTTTAACTATTGGTAAGTCTAGAGATTCAAGACTTATTTATGGATATGAAAGTAGTGCTAGTGAAATATTTCATATTTGTAAGAGTGAGCTTGAAGATATATGTTGAAGAGAAAAGAATGAAGCTGAATTTGAAGCATTATTGGATAGGAGACTACCAAGAGGTAAAGAAAAGTATAGAGGTAAGCTAATTTTGAAAAAAATTTCATGAAAAAAGATTGGTCACATAGCTTCTAATTTTCCTGACAATAATGATAAGAAAGATAATAGTGACAACAACAAGACTGAGAAAAAATTTAGAAGATTCAGAGATTTCAAGAACAAAGGAGAGAAAACATGCTACATTGTTGAAGGAGGTTCATGTAATGATGACACTGATGATGATGATGAAGAAGTTGTTTATCTTTCTATTAAAGATGAGTCTAATAAAGAAAGGTGCGTTGAAGAAAAAACCCTAATATCACAAGTAAGTAAAAATGATACATGGATTATAGACAATGGTTTCTCATACCACATGACTAGTGATATTGATAAGTTTATTACTTTGAAAGAGCATAATGGTGGCAATGTTAGATTTATAAATTATGCCCCATATCATGTGAAGGGAAAATGTTCTATAATTCTGTTAAACAATACTAAGTGTGATGATTTTTATTGGGTTGAAGGCCTAAAATAGAATTTGTTGAGTGTGGCACAGTTAAATAATAAAGGTCACTGACTGGAATTTCAAAACAAGAAGGTTAAAGTATTTGATTAGAAGCGAAGTATGATTGCAACCAAAGGTCAATATAAAGGTAAATTATTCTACCTTGATACATCCATAAAGATTTTTCTATTTTCTAATATTGAAGATGTATGGCTATGGAACAAATGGCCATGTCATGTTAATTTTGACAACTTAATCAAAGTAAGTAAGAAGAATAGAGTAAGAGGTCTATGGAGTCTAGACAAACCTGAGAATGTAATGTGTAAGGGATGTCAAGTAGTTAATATGAGTAAATCGATCTTTACAAGCAAAACCTATACTACACGAGGTATATTTGAATTGGTACACACCAACCTATGTGGTCTCATGAGAACACAGAGCTACTATGGAGATAGATACTTCATTATTTATTGATGATTATTCTAGAATGATGTCAGTTATGTTTTTAAAAGAAAAATCTGATGCATTTCAAATTTTTAAGTGGTACAATGCTAGAGTTGAAAAATAAATAGGGAGACAAATGAAATGTATGAGATCTGAAAAAGGTGGAGAGTTTACATTTGATTAATTTACACTCTTCTACAATGAACACAATATAAAGAGGAAGATGTCTACACCGAGAAGACCACAACAAAATGGTATAGATGAAAGGAGAAATAGATCCATTATGGATTGTGCTAGAACATTGATGATTGAGAATGGGATTTATCAAACCTTATGGAGAGAAGCAGTTAACATTTCTTCTTATACACTTAACCAAGTACAACTAAAGAAGGGAACTAACAAAACATCTTATGAGATTTGGTATGGACACAAACCAAATGTAAGTTACTTCAAAGTATTTGGAATTAGGTGTTATATTCTTAAAGATACAAGAGATGGTAAATTTGAATCTAAAGGAGATGATGGAATATTTTTGAGATATTCTACTAAGAGAAAAGCCTACAAATGTTTGAATAAGAATACTAAGAAAAATTGTAAAAAGTACAAATGTTAGAATTGATGAATTTGTAGAGAATAATGATGAAGACAACATGAAGGAATCTGAGGATTATCAAATATTTGTATATGTACAAACCAAGATTCCTAACACCTTACCAAAAGAACAAACCAATGAAGAAGATGAGCAGATGGAACTTCCACCAAATAATGAAATTGAAGAGATACCTGGTGGAACCCAAATTTATAGATCAATTTGCATATCCCAATAGCTCAAGAAGTAGTTTTTATACTTATGTCGATGAGATTTATATGTTTTGTAGTGTTGTTTTACCCTAATGTTTTGTCTTATTTTTAAATTCATAGATATAGTTGTTGCATGTGTTTTCATGGGCTTTTTATTATTTCATATTCTTCCATAGATCTATTCGGTGATTAAAACATCAATGTAGATCAACGGTTGGCATGATTCCATAATCAGAAAGTGAAATGATCTTTGTCCATTGTAGAATCATGCATTGTCACCATGTGTTTTGGAACAACAAGTGCTCTGAGTAACGGAGTAAAATATATGGTTAAACCTCAACAATGATCGATGGATGGCATGATGTTTATATCAAAAGATAAAAAATGTTTATTCTTTGTGGGATCACACATTGTCACCACGTGTTCCTGGGCCTGCAAGTTCTGAGAAGAGAAAATGGAAGATCCATGGTTAAATCTCACCAAATATTGATGGAAGGCATAATTATACTGAGAAAATATGCACATGTTTTACTATTCATGGGATCGTGCATTATCACCAAATGTCCCGGGCCTATAGATGTCCTAAATAATGAAACAATAGGGATAAAAGCTGGTAGTACTAGATTAGATGAGCAAGTTGATGAGGATGCACGTTAGTTTGAAGAAAGTTAATTACTTTCTAATAAATCCCTTTTATTTTAGCACGTGGGTATGATCAATGGTGGTGTCTTAACCAAGTGGAAAAGGTGATCGAGTTTTAAGGAAGGCTTAGGGTTGATCAATGATTAAAGCATAGAAAAGATTGATGGAGGGCATGATCCTATGATCTGAAGATGCATGTTGTTTATCGTTCATGGGATCATACCTGAACAACATATTTCCCAGACCCACAAGTTCAAAATAGCGAGGATTGGCTGCTAAAGCGAGGAAAGGATCGATGGTTGGCATGATCTCGCAATCAGAAAATGAATGTCTTTTATCCATTGCGATATCGCGTGATGATGACACATTTCCTCAATGTTGGAAAGGATAAGATGCTTGGGCGGTAGTGTTTACATAGGTTTTTTTTATGTCATTTTAATATTTTAATTATATTTTATGCCAGTTAGGGTTTTGTCTATTATTTGATATGTCGTTATCATTTTCCATGCAGGGTTTTAAGGATGACAAATAGCGTCAATGTATCTGATGATGAGATAATGTGATCTTCAAGGAATAAGGAGGATGAGGATATGCAAACATTCTTAAAGGAAATATTCATAAGGATGGAGAATGCCAGAGGATGGTCAACAACATCAGTTATCTTGTTCTTGATGATCAAGCTATTCATGGTATCCGTTTATAAGCAAAGTATATAGATGACCACATGATCAAAGCACCATGGTTATCATACAAAAATTCATTATTAAGTTATATCATAAAAATCACAACTGATTTTCTTTCAACTGTTAATATCAATGGTCAACAACCGTTTTCAAACAACGATGTTAATCATTTCTTAATTGTAACTATCATTGTTCAGTTGTTGATCATAGGGTTAGGTTTTAATTATGAAGAGACACATTGGCCTAAAGCTTGTACATATCCCTTTTATTTTATATGAATAGGGATTCCAAGACCATGTGAAAAGGATAATTATTATCATTATCATTATTCCTAGTTTTAGAATTTGATCGCAACTATAACATGGACTTGAATGGACTACTAATTCAAAATCAATAAATGATAAGTGTTTTTTGTCTCACTTGTGGTAAGAAAGTTTAATTTATTTCAATTAATCCCTTTCAGTTATTGAAGGAAGATTCAATTTCTATTCTTACAATGCTTGTGTAGAGATTTTACATGCCTTATATCCCTATTTGATTATCAAGGAGTTTGTGAAAAGTTAGAGTTTCTAGCTTCTTTTTCAAATTGTCTCCCAACCAAAGGAGTTAAATTCATTTGAACTAGCAAGGATATAAATAGGCTTAATTTATCTACATCTATAGAATTTAAATAGTTGATGGTGTTGGAAAATATACTCTCTTGTAGGGTTGTACATAGGATTGAAAGTGAATTTACTCTATTGCCCAAGTTTTTGATTAAGGTAAAAATAGGTTTTGAAAGGACCTCGAAACCTTTTAAAAAATATTACTAGAGATAAGCATAATCAGCCCATACATACATAGATATCCTTCTACGAACAAAAATCAAAACCCCAATGAACACCCCAATCCCAAAAAAAGGAAAACAAAAAACTGCCAAAAAATGCACAGTTTCTAGCATAGTTTCCAAAATGGAAAAAAAAAACTACTTCATTCTTTCATAGGCTTCCTCAGCCTCTTTCTACATTTCTTCTATTTTTTCAATTGAATCCTTCAGCCCTTTCATCTCTTTTGGAATCTCTGGAACTTTCCTTTTTATGCCACTTCGGGTTCTGGTCCCCGGGTATTGCCCAAGTTGAATAGGCATTAATCTTATCAATTATTGGATATAGTCATTTGATTCATTGTTAAAGTTTTCAGATATTCTATATAGCATTCATTTAATTTACACACATTTTCAAAGCATTCTTACAATTAACAAAATTATTTTTAGTCTTGCAGTTTATGTTGTATTGATTACAGTTTGAGTTCTTTCAAGTGCCCTTTCCATACTTGAGAGAGAAGGTTTGAAGTGTATTCTATCTGCTATAAAACAACCTCCAACCAACATATTAAGGTTGAGGTATAGGCTTACTAGCCTTGGTCTTGTAGAGCCAAAATTGTAGAAGTTCCAACCTTGCCTTTGGTTGAGACTTGTTAGTTGGCCAAATCACTTGGGTTTCCCAACATTGGATTGAAAAGTCCATAGGAAATCCAATCTGTTGATTTGAGCACCAAAAGATTGTCGACTCTATTGGGGATTTTTAATAAGAAAAATTTCAAAATTTATGGTAAAGACAAACTCTACTGGGAGAAAGAACTTAGAATATAGTAAGTATTTTCCCTCTGGAAAGAAGGTGGAGACTCTAAAAATTTGATGTAGTTATAGCTTGATAAACTAATTTTTTTGTACTAAGTATTCATGTGGGGTATAAGATCCATGCATCAAGATCAAATTGAATTAGATTTACACCAAATTCTAAAGAGAGGAAAAAAAAAAGTTTGAGATATGTTGTATACTGAACATAAGAAGTTTCCTGATAGGGAGAACATTGGTTTCAGTGAAGAAAAACAATTTGCAAATCCAAGTAATTTCAAGGATAATAGAAGCCTCTTTGGCTTTGAAGATACTAAAGATCAGAATCAAATGCAAGAGTAGGGGAGGAAGAAAAAGAATATGATGAAGAAGATGATTCAATATTTTCTACACTCAATAACTTATTTGAATATGGCAAAAAGAATTCTAAGATAGCTAAAGCATTGAAGAGGTTTCCTAGAGAAACATGGGACATGTTAAAGATAAAGAAAGGTGATTTAGCTTTGTCACCTGATACTAAAAATAGTGGAGAAAGATCAAAAGAAAAGATGACACCAAAAAGGGATGTAGTACCAAAATACAACCCTCCACATAGAAAGAGTGGAGATCAAGTTTTCAACAATAATCATGACAATCCATTATTTGAACAGGAAAGCAGAGGAAGGTGTGAGAAAAAACAATGGAAATGAAAGAGGTGATCTTTGGAGACAACCAAATAATGGAGAAAACTATAAACAAGGTAATTCAAGGAAAAAAAATATAGGAAATCATTGTAATGATAGTCAATATCACCAAGGCATAAATCGCTAAGTTCCTAGAGGGAAGAATGGGAATTCCCATAATGTGAGCCAAGGAAGAAGAGCTCCAATGGTGATAGAAAGATATAGGAAACTTGATTTCAATGGGATAGTTGGATATACAAACCCTATATCAAATGAATTAAGAAATGTCATTCTAAAATTTCTAGGGAATGGAGTAGAATCTACTAAGAAGCATACCATAAACCTAAAAAATATTATTGAGGAATTATAAGGGAACCATGAGAATGTTTTCATGAAGTTTTTTGTCCAGTCATTGACTGAGGATGCTGCTGATTGGTATAGGGGATTTCTTGATGGATCCATCTTAAGATGGCGTGACTTTGTAAATCAATTTGTTGAGCAGTTTGGTGACCATAATGACACATTTTTTTCATCTCATGAATTGACTAGCAATAAAAAGAATTTTAGTGAATTAGTTGCAGAATTTAATAAAAGGTTTAATAAAGTCTTGAATAGAATAGAAAGAGACATAAGGAATTTTTATGCTTTCTTGATTGATTTATATCTTATTGCATTTGATAACAAAATAAATTATGAGGTTAGATCACAAAGACCAACAACCTTGCCTCAAGCTTTCAAAGTTGCCACTAATATTGAAAATGACAGAAAGGCTTCTAGAATGATAAAAAAGGGATGATATTAAATTATACAATTCAAAGGCCCCTAAAAAGGATAATCTCAAAGAAATAATGGATATGATAAAATATCTAAAGGTGAAACCAGATAGGAGTGATAGGTCATCATTCCCTAAAAATAACAGATTTAGATTGCAAGATATGCCCTATAATACTAGTTGGAAAGATGGTAAACCTAAAAACAAAAGTTATGCTAAAGAAACACCTAATTATTTGAAAACAAACAACCATTTGGTGGAGATATATCCTTGGTGTGAAGCTTTTACACTACCACATTCTCCTAATAATTGTGTTGTGAACCAGAGATTGAAAGAGGATGAAGATCAGAGTGATGATAAAAAACTGAGAGTCAATACTATCTCATCTAAACCCATGTTGGGAAGAGATGATTACATTTATTCTGATGAGGATTATGTATACCATGATGATTTGAATAGGATATATCAATGTGATAGGAAATAAGGAGAGCTTCCATTCATTAGGAGGTTAACAAATGAGGAGAAAGAAGCATAAACTGTTGCAACAATTGAGGAAGCAAGGAGTAGTTACAAACTGAGGAATAGAACAATAAATGTTGATCAAGGGAAACCTAATATAATATCTATCAAAGCACCAAAGAAGGTTAGCCAACCAAACACACTGAATATTAAAGATGATACTATAAAGCTAGGTAAACAGGTAGATCATCATCAAGATCCTAAACTTACAAACCCCAAAAGAAAAACCAATAGTCAGTAAGTCTACTCCAAATAGTAGTTCTTTTATTCCAAATGCTCTGTCTCAGGTGAAAATCTCTATTCCTTTATTTGAGATGATGAAAATATCTGAATACAAAGATGAGGCTGTGAAATTGTTGTCTAATGTCGGTAATGTATTTAAAGAGGAATCTAATCAGAGACTAGTAAATGAAGAACTACCAGTGGTTTATTTAGGAACTAATATTGCTCAAAATGGAACACAAGTTGATCCTTTTTATCTCACTTTAATGATTAAAAATAAGCTTGCTAATAATTGTAAGATAGATTCAGGAGCAGTAGTTAAGATCACACCCTCAGAAGTTATGAAGGAGCTTGGAATAAAGCTTGACACAAATTATGGAAGATGTTATGCCATGGAAAAAAGATCTATACCTGTTGTTGGTATTATGAAAAATGTGGAATTTAAATTTCCTACTTGTCCTGAAGTATCATACAAAACTAATATTACTGTTGTAGAAGTTCATACTAATTATGGAATGATTTTATCTATAAAATGGTGTAATTTAGTAGGTGGTCATATTCAATTATATTTATCTTGTGCTACTATTCTAGTGGATGGCAGTGAAGTGAGAATAAATAGGGATCCAATATCCCCATATATTATCGAATAATAAATTTTGATGGAGAGAATAAAATTTTGCCACTCGTACATGGATAATTTCTAGGTGAGTATCACTAAACCATCACTAAACTTCACCAGCACCATTGAGGTGCATTTGTAGGAGAATCAAGAAGATCTTTGGAAAATGAATTTTGATGGAGCATGCAGTAAGGAAGGTAATGGGGCTAGGATTACTTTTGTATCTCTATGTGGTAGTATTTTAAAATTTTCTTTCTTGTTACATTTAAAATGTACAAATAATATTTCAAAATATGAAGCACTAATCCTTGGTTTAAAAATTGCAAAATATTATGGAATTAAGATGCTTTCAGTTTATGGCGACTCTAATTTGATTGTCCCTGAAGCCAGAAATAAATTCACAACCAAAAATCCTAGATTAAAATAATACATGAATTTAGTATGGGATTTAGTTGAATTTTTTGATGCATTTTGAATCAAATGGATAGAAAGATCGGAGAATTTCCTTGCAGACCTGTTGGCTAATTTAGTCATCAAGCAGGTTGATATTCCTTTTGATGATATTATGTAGATGGAGATGAAGAATAGACCATCAATTCCTGACAATGTGCTGAATTGGAAAGTGTTTGAAGATGATAGAGATCTTCTCAAATTTATGATGAAGAAAGACAGATATGAGGATCAGAGCATAGATTGGAATACCAATGTAGAGAATCAAGATGGAAAAGAAACTTTGTTTGGAAAGGAAGTGGTGCAACTAAAGACAAACAAAATTCCTAGAGGCTTGGTAGCACTTGGAGTTTTTTATGAGCAATAAAATCTTAGGGTGGGTAGGACAGTTGAAAATCACAAAAAAGTTAAAAGGATCAACTTGGGAAATGATCATGCTCTAAAGGAAGTATACATAGGAAAGAAACTCACTCCTAACATCAAGGCTGGTTTGACAGCCTTGTTAATAAAATATAGGCATATTTTTACGTCATCATATGATGAGCTTAAGGCTTACCGTGAAGACTTATTTCAGCATGAAATCCCTTTAAAAACATATGCAAAGCCTTTTAGGAAAAGAAAAAATCCTATAAACCCAATATTAGCCTCTAAAATGAGGGAAGAGATTGTCAAATTGAAGGATGCATGAATAATAGTGCCTATAAGACATTCTATATGGGTATCAAACTTCATCCCAGTTAGAAAGAAGAATGGAGATACAATATTGTGTGTTGATTTTAGAAATTTGAATGTATCATCTTTAAAAGATAACTATGCATTACCTAACATGGAGGCTCTATTGTAGAAGGTTACTGGAAATGAATTATTGTCTATGATGGATGGATTTTCAGGATACAACCAAGTGAAGCTTAAAGAGTTAGATCAATACAAGAAAAATTTTACCACTCCTTGGGGAACATATGTTTATGCAAGGATGCCCTTTGGGTTAACTAATGTAAAAGAAACATTCCAAAGAGTGATGGATGTGGCTTTCGATGGCCTGATTGATCTCATCATTTTTGTATGTCAAGATGATCTGACTGCATATTTAAAAATGGAAAAGGAGCATTGTAAACATTTGAAGAAAATATTTAAAAGAGCTCTAGAAAATGGGATATCTCTAAACCCAAATAAATGTCACTTTGGAGTAACTAAAGGGAAGTTACTTGGACACATTGTATCAAAATATGGTGTGATAATAGACCTTGAAAGGATCACAACTATAGATAAAATCCAAATCCCTAAAAATGTTAAAGGTATCCAGTCCTTTTTTGGACAAATAAACTTTGTAAGAAGATTTGTCCCAAATTTCTCAGAAATAGTTAAACATATTGCCAAGATGCTTAAGAAGGGTGTAGAGATTAAATGGATGAATGAGGCCCTAAAAGTATTTTCCAATATTAACAAAGAAATCAAGGAAGCTCTAGTCCTTAAAGCACCTAGATTCTCCAAACTATTTTAGTTATTTTCATTTTCCTCTTATCATACTATTGTTGTTATGTTACACAAAAATGATGAGGGCCATGAACAACCAATAGCATTTTTCAGTAAAACTCTTCAGATAGTAGAATTGAACTATGACATAAATGATAAGAAATCTTATGCCCTTGTCAAAGTAGTGAAATATTTTAGGCCATACTGGGTAGGGGTAAATGTGACAGCTTATGTACCTAATGCAACAATTAAAGACATATTTAGGAAGTCAGAGGTTATAGGCAGAAGATGCAGATGGGTGAATCAAATCTTGGTTTTTTACATAGAGATCCAAATCAAAAAATTGGTTAGAGGACATGGTCTTGCTAAACTTATGGCTGAATCAAATCTTGAGGCAGTTCAAGTAAATCAGGTGAACTCTGATAAATCAATAGTGAGTATTGAGAAATGTCCTTGGTAAACTGATATAGTTATTTCTTAAAGCACATGAAACGTCAAGAAGGTTTAAATGATAATAAAAAAAGAAAAATAAATTTACAAGCATCTAGGTATGTGTAGACACCCGAAAATGGACAGGCTTGTGACTTTACATTAAAAATACTAATTTTCATCTATTAATTAATGGTTTTTAATCATTAATTAATCATCTATTTTCTTCTAAATTTATTCCCCAAATCATCTAATCAAATTCCCAAAATTAATTTTATTTAATTAATTAACTTTAATTGATTAATTACCATTAATTAATTAATTCAATTCAATTCCCTATAGTTTAAATTGAAATATTTAAAATTACTAATTAAATTAATTTCATCAAATAAAGCAATTCTAAATAAAAAAGAATTCAATTATCTCACATGTTGAAAACTTTAATTAAATAAATGAATTAAACATTCATTTATCTTCAAAGAGATAACTCCAATCAGATCACATGGGTTACTCCACCCATCTCTCCAGTTCACATTGGTAACTTCACACACCTCTTCAGTTCAAAAAGCTAACTCACAATTAGCTCTTTAGTCAACCAAACTCTATCTCCTCTTTACCAAATGAAGAGGTGGAGTTTACTGATGGCTTATCCAGTTCCTTTTAATCTCAACTGCTCATCTCCCTATCTCTGGGATTGATCTCAACCATTCATTTCAGCCCCAATTCCTATATAATAAACCCTTCATAACCATTTGAAGGATCCAGGATTTTAATCTCTCGTGTGCCATTACTATGTCAGTTCGGTTCTAGCATTCAAGCCATCTTGCGATCATACACCCATTTCAAACAAGAAAATTCTCAACACTTCTCAAGTCACAAATGCTGCCCACACCAATATTGAGCATCAAGAACAACATTTCAGAAGGAGTAGAGAGAGACAATAGAAGCTTCAAGCACTTCGGGGTTTGTATTTATTTGTTTTCCTTTCCTGTGCTTGTACATTTTATTGGTTACGTTTCAAAGTTATTTGTTTTAGTAGTCTTTGTGTATTGAATTTATATCATTTGTAAAACCTTTGCTACTAACCCTCACCTTTGGAAAGCTTGGGAACCACAAATCACGAAAAGGAGGCGTACATTTTGGTGAATGTGACGTGAAGCAAACAACCTGATTATCTCTTGCAGACGACAAATAGAATTGGTCAACCATGACCGTACGATCGCAAACCTAAAAATTTGTATTTTTTTTTAATATCTATGTTATTTCACAATTGCTGGTATTTTTCCACAATCGACAAAATTGTGTCACAATCGACTGGTTTAATACCATAATCAATTGTAGGTTTCCACATTTTTTTTTTTTCATCTTCTAGGTCTATGTCTTTTCTATAGTTTGTCACAATTGATCCATTGGTAATGCAATCAGAAGAATTGGATTGAAACTGGCCGATCTAGATAGCAATCGATTGTGCTTTACCGCAAGTGAAAGCATTTTGCCGCAATTAATATTTCTAGGCTGCAATCACCTGTTATTTACCGCAATTGCTTGTGCATTACTGCAATCACCTACAAAATTGTGCATCAGGGCCAAAATTCTTTATCTTAGAATCTGAAGATCTGATACTTTCTTTATATTTTTTTGCAGGATGACGGGTTCCCACGAACAGGAAGGGTAAGTTGTTGGTAAATTTCATTTATTGTTTTAAAGTTACATATACTCTCATTTTGCAAAAGATCCTTTTTTGATACTAACCTGTTTAAGAAAAGAAAATTAAAAGGAATTCACTTGTCAATTTGGGTTTAAAAAGAATAGTGTT
>MU227142.1:3553643-3593845 GCA_018584345.1 Thuja plicata | reverse complement strand
ATTATTTGATATGTCATTATCATTTTCCATGGAGGGTTTCAAGGATGACGAATACCATGAATCCATCTAATGATGAGGCAATGTGATATTCAGGGACTAAGGAGGATGAGGCCTTGAAGATGTTCTTAAAGGAAATATTCACAAAGATGGAGAATGCCAGAGGATGGTTAACAATGACAGTTATCCTATTCTTAATGATGAAGCTATTCACAACATCTGTTTTTAAGGAGAGTGTATGGATGAACACATGATCTAAGCACCATGTTGATCATACATGGAATCATTATTAATTTATATTAGAAAAATTTAAAATTATTTTCGTTCAAATTTTAATCTCAATGGTCAACAACCGTTTTCAAATAAGGATGTTAATCATTTATTAATTTTAAATATGATTATTCAGTTGTTAATCTTTGGGTTAGGTTTTAGTTATGAAGAGACACATTGGTTTGAAAATTTTACGCATCCCTTGGACTCTAATGTACTATTATTTCAAAATCAATAAAAGATAAGTGTGTTTTGTCTCACTTGTGGTTTGAAAGTTTAATTCATTTCAATTAGTCCCTTTCAATTATTGAAGGAAGACTTAATTTTTATTCTTGCAATGCTTGTGTAGAGATTTTACATGTCTTATATCCATGTTTGATTATCAAGGAGTTCATGAAAAGTTATTGTTTCTAGCTTCTTGTTCAATTGGTCTCCCAACCAAAGGATTTAAATTCATTTATAGTATTCAAAATTATTTTCTTTGCATCTATAGTATTTGGATAGTTGATGGTGTTGGAATATATATTGTCTTACAGGGTTGTACATAGGATTAAAAGTGAATTGAATCTATTTACCACTTGAAATAGGCACAGATCTTATCAATTATTGGATATAGTCATTTGATTCATTGTTAAAGTTTTGAGATATTCTATCTAATATTCATTCAATTTACACACATTTTCAAAGCATTCTTACAATTAACAAAAGTATTTTTAGTCTTGCAATTTATGTTGTATTGATTAAAGTTTAATTTCTTTCAAGTGCCCTTGCCATACTTGAGAGAGAAGGTTTGAATTGTATTGTATCTACTATAAAAAAAACCTCCAACCAATAGATTAAGGTTGAGGGATAGGCTTACCAACCTTGGTCCTGTTGAGCCAAAATTGCAGAAGTTACAACCTTGCCTTTGGTTGAGAATTTCTACTTGGCCAAATCACTTGGGGTTCCCAACATTAGATTGGAAAGTCCATAGGAAATCCAATCTATTGATTTGGGCACCTACAATACCAATGAATACTAAGCCTATGTTGGAAAAGTATGTAAAGAGATGCCACTTACCAAGAATAATCATTGGATATAATATTGTTGGAGTTCTAGCAAGAAGCAAGGTAAGAGAAAAAAAACTTATTTAATATCTAAACTTGAACCGATAAAACTAAAAGATTCTTTCGAAAGTGAAGATTGGATGAAAGAAATGAAGGAAGAGACTGATCAAATTCAAAATAATAATACATGAACTTTGGTACCGAGACCAAAAGATAAGAATGTAATCGATACTAAGTGGATTTTCATAAATAAATTGAATGAGCATGGTAATGTAATCATAAATAAAGAAAAAATAGTTTGCAAGGGGTATGTAGAAGAAGAAGCAATTGAATAAGGTGAAACTTTTGCACGTGTTTCTAGATTAGAAGGAGTAAGGATTCTAATAGAATATGTGGCTTATAATGGATACACATTTTATCAAATGGATGTTAAGTCTATATTTCTCAATGGTATTCTTGAAGAGGAAGTATATATTGAACAAGCTGAAGGATTTTTTGAGAATACTAACCAAGACATGGTATGCAAATTGTAGAAATCACTACATGGCTTGAAACAAGCACCTCGTGCATGGTATGAAAGATTAAATTCATATCTAAACAAAATTGGATTTCAAAGATCTAGTGAAAAAAACAATGTGTATCTGAAATGTGATAGTAGTAACAAAGTTTTGATTGCTGAGATATTTGTTGATGACATTATCTTTGGAGGCAATGACACATTGTGTTGGATGATGTTGGAATTGGCTACTAATGATGCTATTAACATTCATATTTTGTCACTAATGTCAACATATGTTTCTGTGGAGAAAGAAGACTGGTTATTATTGTTGTATGGTGACTGACAGAAGTGTACGAATATTGTATGGATTAATTAGAATGATCGAAGATGGGGATATGTAGAAGTATGTATGAGGATCATATTTATAAGGTCTCTTGGCTTAATATTGCATATTGGATGAGTTATAGATGTTTTAGTGAAGACTGGTTTCTGGACTGTGATAGTGATGATTGACAAAGCAAGTCTATTTTTTTTGAGTATCTATTACATGAAATGATGATTTAGGTTATACGATCTTAAGGGATGACAGAAGACATGCTAAGGAATTTTTTTTATAGGTCAAAATTTGTATGAGTATTTATGACATCAGATGTGGTGTGTATTTGGGAGGAGACCTATTGGGGTCGACTTCAGAAATGTAGTGTATATTGTGGATTACGAGCATGGATTATGGATCTTGGATTATATCTGATGTATTATAATTGATGTATACTTTTTTAAGGTACCGTTTGTATCTTAGCAAGGGGTTAAATAATTGTTTTTATATTAGGAAAGCTTAATTGTTTGACCTAATCAATTATTGTAATAGGGTATATGTTAGAATTGTCCCAAGGGATAACTGAGAGGGGGTGAATTAGTTATCAGCAAGTTTAATTCTTTTCCAATTAATTATAGAATATCATTAAACACATACACATTAAGATAACACAAATAGAGCACTATAATTTTGGTTACGGAGAAACCATACTAGGTAAAAACCCTGGTGGGAATTAGCACCCACAAAGAACTATACTTGAGTATAATAATCCCTGTTAGAAGATCTTACAACCCTGTTAGGGGTTTTTCTTTTCAATGTAATAAGTACAGTGACCTGGTTAAGGGTCAGACCCTATTAGGAGTCTTTTAAAAATAAACCTGTTAGGGGTGAGGACTCACTATCCAAAAGCTCACTGCTAATATGATGAAGGCTATAACCTTCTGTAAAACAAATATACACTATATCTGATAATGAACTATTTGAGTAGACCTATTGTCTTGATCAGTTCTAATGTATTGTATGCACTCTCTGCTTCTTCACATAGATCTTTTTTTAATGAATGAAATAGCTTTATTGTCCCAAACAACTAGCATCATGCTCTATTCTTTTTTGTCATTTTTCTTATCATTCACACTTGATGATCTTCACATGAACTACTATAATTATCTTCTCCAAAAGATATGATCTTTGTCATCTTAGGGAATCCCTTCAATGATTCTCATGTCGGCCAAACCAAGCATGCAACATAATTAGAATTGCACAACCCAAAATGAATAGACACATTGTTTCACATAGTCAGCTCCACAAAATTACCCAAAGGTCATGCTTTGGATGAAACATGATTAGCACCTTTGGTCAATTATCTCTGAATCATAACTAAACATGATTCTAAACATGCATATCCCATAGATAGACATAACTGAAGAATCAATAAAATTACTATCGGCTTTTTGAAAACAATCTTCTGAAACTGTGGCTGGTAAACAGAGTAACATAACTCAAATATTACTAAACTTATGAATCTACATGTATGTACATGGTATAGTGGCTATGTCTGAAACATAAAAACAACCACGCAATACTTCCACATATCCATACTAAAAAGTGGATATAGTTCACTGCTGTATACTATATGTTGTCATCAATGACAAACATATAGTCAACTATTTGCATAAAGAAAAATCTCCAACAATCTACCCCTTTGACATTGATGGAAACATATGATTATAAACACCATCACTCCAAAAGTATCTTCTTTCTTTTTACAATCTTCTCAATATCCTCATCAAAGGTTCCTCTTCACTGTTGTCGCTCCTCTGACTGTGTTTTTATTTTCATGACTATATACTCCCCTAGAGTATATGCTCCCCCTTACTATATACTCCCCCTTTAACATCAATGGAAAATGATGCCAAATAAAAATAAGCACAGGTACTACTCCAGAAGTAGAGTAGTCAACCACTCATCAGTCACAAAGGACTAATGCATTTTCTATAAGTTCTAATCAGACTCAGGAAAGGGAATTACTCCCAACTTCTTCCTAAGATACTCAAAATTATCTTTTGATAATGGTTTCGTGAATATGTCTACCAACTGATCTTTGGTGCTCACATAATCCAACTTCACTTCTCCTTCTATAACTTTTTCTCTTAGAAAGTGATATTTTATTTCTATGTGTTTTTTCTTTGCGTGCATCACAAGGTTCTTTGACATATTAATAGTGTTGGTGTTATCACAATGGATGAAAATTGGATAATTAATCTGAATTCCAAAGTCTTTAATCATCTATTTGGTCCAAACCATTGTTGAACTATTTAATGCAGCTACTACATACTCAGCTTCTATTGTTGACTGAGAAATACAATTTTGCTTCTTACTTGTCCAAGTAACCAACCTCTCTCCAAGAAGTACTACTCCTCCTGAGGTACTCTTTCTATCATCAATGCAACCTTCCAAATCTACATTTGTGTATACATGAAGTTCTACATTTTCTAAATTAGGATACCATAAATCATAGTCTATAGTTCCCTTTAGATATCTGAATATTCTTTTTATTGTCATTAGGTGATTTTGTTTAGGTTCGGCTGCAAATCTCCCAACAATGCTAACTGCATTAGATATATCTAGTCTAGATTGAGTGAGATATATGAGTTTTCCAATCATAGATTTCTAAAGTGTTTTGTCAACTTATGTGGAGTCATCATTTTTAGAAAGCTTGCTTCCTGTTATGATAGGAGTGCTTACTGGCTTACAGTCTTCCATCTTGAATGTCTTCAATATCTCCTTTACATATTTAGAATGATTTATGAATATACCTTTGTCTGTCTGCTTTACATTTAATCCCAAAAAGTATTTTATAGGTCCAATCATGCTCATTTCAAATTCACTTTGCATCTCTTTTGTAAATTCTGCACTAAGCTTGTCATTACCTCCAAAAATAATGTCATCAACAAAGATGGAAACAAGTAGTAATCCATCAAGTATCTCTCTAATGAATAAGTTGCAATTTGTTGCTCCCTTTTTGAATTCAATCTTTGTTAAGTAGCCATCAAGTCTCTCATACCATGCTCTTGGGGCATGTTTGAGTCTATAGAGGGCTTTCTTTAGTCTGCATACCATGTCTGGTTTGTCTGAAAGTTTGAATCCTTCAGGCTGCTCTATGAAAACTTCTTCTTTCAAGTCACCATTTAGAAATGCTGACTTGACATCCATTTGATATAATTTGAATTTTTTGAATGTTGCATAAGCTAAAAACAACTTTATAGCTTCTAGTCTTCTCATAGGGGAAAATGTGTCAGAATAGTCAATTCCTTCTCTTTGTGCATATCCTTTGCATACCAATATTTCTTTTTTTCTAATCACTGTCCCATCTTCATTCATTTTGTTTCTAAATATCCACTTAGTTCCAATCACATTCTTGTCACAAGGTCTAGGGACCAATTCCCATGTGTCATTCTTAATTATTTGATCCAAATCTTCTTGCATTGCATTTTTTTAATCTGAATCATTACATGCATCTTCAACACTTAAGGGTTCAATTTGTGAAAGTAAGCATACCTCTTCATCAACGGTTGAACCTTTTTCTCTAGATCTTGTCAAAACTTTACTGCTCTAGTCTCCAATGATATCTTCTTTATAATGGTATCTAGATGTGTATTTTGAGATTTTAGGTGTGACACTCTCATCTGTGATATGTGATTCTTCTTGACTTGGTTCAGGGTTGTTGCATGATACGTCAATACAGTCAAACATTTCTTCACTAACTGTATCTTTATTGATAAGTCTAGGTTTATCTTCAATCATAGGTGCATATTCATTATATCTCTCTTGAATCATGAACTTCTCATCAATCTTCACATGTGCACTCTCAATGATTTTCTTCAACCTTAAATTGAAATATCTGTAAGCTTTTCTCTTAGTAGAGTAACCAAGAAAAATACCTTCATCACTTGGAGCATCAAATTTACTAACACCATCATCTCTCTTGATGTAGCACTTTCTTCCAAAGATTCTTAAGTATTTTACTATAGGTACATTACCAAACCAAAGTTCATAAGGTGTTTTGTCTGCGCCTGGTCTTAGTTGAATTCTTTTGATAGTATAAATAGCTGTGTTGACTACATCTCTCCAATACGTGTGTGCAACTTTCCCTTCAATCATGATAGTGCAAACTGTGTCAAGTATTATCCTATTTCATATTTCGGTAATTCTATTTTGTTGAGGGGTTCTGGGTGCACTTAGTTGTCTTTTGATCCCATGTTCTTCATAGTACTTAAGAAATTTGTCAGAGGTGAATTATCCTCCTCTATCAGATCTTAGAAATTTTATCTTTGATCCAGATTCATTTTCAACTTTAGCTTTGAATATTTTGAATTTCTCAAAAGCTTGAAATTTGTCTTTCAAGAACGCAAACACAATTCTAGAGAAATCATCAAAAAACAAGATGAAATACCTTTCACCATAGTATGATCTGGTTTGAGTAGGTCCACACAATTTTGTATGTATTAGATCTAATTTTTTCTCAATAGAGTTCTATTTTCTTCTGAATGAGGTCCTCACATATTTTCCCATCACACATTCCCTGCACATAGTACCAATTGGTCTTGCAATACTAGGAAGGTCTCTTAGTTCCTTTACATTACTTATCTTCACTATGTTGTCAAAATTGATATGACAAAGTCATTTGTGCCACAACCAACTGTCATCTACTTTTGAAACAAAACAACTTACTTCGAAGTTAAGCTAAAAAACATTACCTTTGGTCTTTGAGCCTGATGCAATCATGTCTCCTTTGTTGTCAATAATGCATCTATTGTTTTTGAATTCCAACTGATATCCTTTATCTAGAAACTGTCCAACACTTAATAAGTTATGATGCAAACCATCAACATACAGAACATCATCTATTTTGTTCTTTCCATCTAAGGTGATAGATCCTCTGCCAATGATAGGTTTAGGAGTGTTATCTCCAAATCTAACCATGCCACCTTTGTATTTATCAAAATGTAAAAATCTATCTTTGTCTCCTTTCATGTGTTGTGAACATCCGCTGTCTATGATCCAGTTTGTTTTGATGTCAGCTTGTGAAACTGAAGCCAATTCTTGTGCTTTTTTTTCATCTTCATTTTCTATTTCATTAATAATTTTTTCATTATCTTTAATTGCAATGAATCCAATTTCATCTTCTCCTGAATCATCATTAGTTACACCATCTTCAGCATGATAGCATTCGTTAGTATATTTGGGTTTGTAATCTGATCTATACTTCTTGACTCTTGTAGGTCACTTGGATGCAAAGTGGCCAACTTTGTTGCATGAAAGACATTTGAATGGTAGCTTTCCTTCATATTTTCCTTTGCCTTTCCTTTCTTTCTTAGCAATCATAGAAATGATTTCTTCTAGTTATGTATCAACTTCTTCTTTCTTAATATTACTAGAGATGCTCAAGGATTTCTTACCATGGAATGAGGCTTTGAAGGTTGTTTCCACTTTAGGTTCTGTCTTTAATCTTGATATATCAAAAGCTGGTATTTTTCTGATCAAGGTTTCTCTTTTGAAGTCCTTTGAGAATTGCATAGTTTCATCGAAGATGTTTATATTTCTTTCATAGTCTATTGTCAATGTGGTCATTAGTTTTTCCATTATATCATCCTCTAAAATTTCTCCACCATTGTTCTTGATTCCTAAGACTGCTTCATTTATCCTCTGATTGTAAGCTCTGATGTTTTCTTCAGCTATTATCTCTAAATTGTTGTATCTTTTTTTCCATGTCTTTCTGTGCACATTCTTGTCTTGGATGTCTCCTTAAAACATGTCTTCTAGGTATTTAAAAATTTAATATGCTTTGTCTTCCTTCTTGATCTCAGAAAATTCACTGTCAGATAGGGCACTGATTAGGGATTCTTTGGAAAATGCATTTTGGGTGAATACTTCCTTTTATTTATTAGTAGTGTCTTCTTCTGCTAGGTCCTTCAAGGTGGGAACATCTATTGTGTGAGTAGAAATCTTATAGATCTCAAAACCAATACATTGAAAATGTGTTATCATTTTTTCTTACAATCAAGATAATTCTCTCCATCAAACTTAGGACTCTCTTTCCTGAAGTATGCCATTTGATCTACCTTAAGCTGTTAGGCTTTATCTCCAAGGCACTTGGCTCTGATACCAATTGTTGGAATAGTCCCAAGGGATAACTGAGATGGGGAGGTGAATCAGTTATCAGCAAGTTTAATTCTTTTCCAATTAATTACATAATATCATTAAACACATACACATTAAGATAACACAAATAGAACACTACAATTTTGGTTACGGGGAAACCAAACTAGGTAAAAACCCTGGTGGGAATCAGCAACCACAAACAAATGTACTTGAGTATAATAATCCCTATTAGAATATCTTACAACCCTATTAGGAGTTGTTCTTTACAATGCAATAAGTATAGTGACCTGGTTAAGGGTTAGACCCTGTTAGGAGTCTTTTACAAATAACCTTATTAGGGGTGAGGACTCACTATCCAAAAGCTCATTGCTAATATGATGAAGACTACAACCTTCTATAAAATAGATATACACTATATTTGATAATGAACTATTTGAGTAGACCTGCTATCTTGATCATTTCCAATGTATTGTATGCACTCTCTGCTTCTTCACATATATCTTTGTCTGATGAATGAAATAGATTTATTGTCCCAAAACAACTAGCATCCTGCTTTGTTCCTTTACTGTCATTTTTCTTATCATTCACACTTGACAAATCTTCAAATGAAATACTATAAGTATCTTCTCCAAAAGATATGATCTTTGTCGGCTTTAGGAATCCCTTCAATGCTTCTCATGTCGGCCAAACCAAGCACACAACATAATTAGAACCACTCAAATCAAAATGAATAGACGCATCATTTCACATAGTCAGTTCCACCAAAATTACCCAAACATCATGCTTTGGATGAAACATGATTAGCGCCTTTGGTTAATTATCTTTGACTCATAACTAAACATGAATCTGAACACGCATATCCCATATATAGACATAACTAAAGAATCAATAAAATTACTGTTATCTTTCTTAAAATAATCTTCTGAAACTATGGCTGGTAAACAGAGTAACATAACTCAACTGTTACTGAACTTCTTAATCTACGTATATGTACATGGTATAGTGGCTAGTCTGAAACATAAAAAAAATTGTGCAAGACTTCCACATATCCATGCTAAAAAGTGGATACAGTTCACTGTTGTATACTATATTTTGTCATCAATGACAAACATACACTCAACTATTTGTATAAAGGCAAATCTCCAACAGTATATATGAGAGATCTTTTCTTTTGAAAATATGAGTTTGTATGTATGAAGAGATAAAGAAGTGTGGAATATTTGAGCTTTATTGTCTACTGGATGTAGAGTAGAGGATATGTTTATTGTACTTCATTAGAACTGACCAAGCAAAGACAATTTTTATCAGATAGTTCCTTGGATTGTATATTTTCTATATACACTTGTATTTCAGACTGTAAGTCCTTGAGAGTGGCATTAACCTTCTTTAGTTAGTGTGCCTAGGTAGTGAGCCCACCATTGTTCTTGACTCCTAACAAGGTCTATCCTTTAACAGGGATTGTGTACTATAATGTTGTAATAAGATTCTAACAGGGATAAATCTTTTAACAGGGATACTATACTCTTAGTACATTATTTGTGGGTGCTAATTCCCATCTAGATTTTACCTTTAACAGGATTTTTTTGACAAAAAATGATTGTGTTATTGTGTTGGAATTTACTGTGTTATCATTTGGATGAAAGTTTTATTTATAAATTTTAATGTTTAATAATTTGTCTCACAACTAATTCACCCCCCCCCCCCATCCCAGTNTTATAAATTTTAATGTTTAATAATTTGTCTCACAACTAATTCACCCCCCCCCCCCATCTCAGTTGTGTTGGTGGCCTATTATTCCTCACAATTGGTATTAGAGCTACTGGTCCTTAGAGAGAAATATTAACATCTTGAGGTGATCCTGAAGATGACTTACTATAGGAAGGATAGTCTGAAGGTTGATCCTGAAAACTTTGAAAGTTGGAAGAACAAGATGAGAACACATTTTCTATGTTTTGGAATTGACTACTGGATGATTACTAAAAGAAACGAATAAATCAAAACTGGGGATGAATTGGATAAAGCTATTGAAGATGAAAATAATTTATTTTCATGTAACATGGTCACAAGGGAAGCATTGATCAACGCACTTTCTGAAGATGAATTCAGAGAGGTAAAATATTTAGATTCTACACATGAAATTTGGACAAGATTGGAAGCATTGTATGAAGGAGATAAGTTTACAAAGTAGGAGAAGTTACAGAATTGGAAGGCAAAGATGGAAACATTAAAAATGAGAGATGATGAGAACATTAGAGCATATTCATAGAGAATTACTAAAGTTGTTATTGGCATCAAGAACTCTAGAGGCACTTACAATGAGGAAGAATTGATTGCAAAGATTCTAAGATCCCTAATACCTACATACAGAACCAAAGTATAAGCTATAGAAGAGATTATAGATTTGGCACCAAACATCAATAGAGAGATATTGATTGGGAAACTAAATACCTTTGAGGTCCTAGAACTGGGAGATTGTCTACCTAAAGTTGAGTCAACATTCAAGGCGACTATGCATAGAAACAAAAAGACCTTATCAGGAACTGTGAGCACTAGAAATAGTGGCTTGAGAGAAGAAATTGGAGAATATGTTGATGGATGGGAATAGATACAGGAAGAAAAATGAAAGATAGATGAAGTTGTGGCCCTCTTTACTAGAAGACAAAAGAGAGGTAAGGGTAAATTTGAAGGAAAGTTACCTTTGAAATTTTTTTCATGCAACAAGATACATCATTTTGCATCTCGATGTCCTACAAGGGTCCCAAAGCATAACTAATTATTCAAAAGACAAGGAATTTTATTATTATAGTGAAGATGTTTCTGACGATGAATTTTTTGACTATGATGAGATTTGATTTATTTCTATTAAGGATGATGAACCTATACATGAAGAAAGAACCTTAGTATCTCATGTTGAAAAGAAGTCTAAATGAGTTATAGACACTGGTTTTTCACATCATATGACTGGAGATAAAAATATATGATGGTGGTGTTCTAAGATTTGGTGATAATACTCCTAATCTTATCATTAGAGTTGGATCTATTTCTCCATATGGAAAAACTAATAATGATAATGTATTTCTTGTTGACAGACTTAAAAATATTTTTTGAGTGGACAAGGGTTATCAATTGAAATTCATTGACGGGAAATGTTATAACAAAAGTAAAGCAGGAGACTTGATCACATCTAGTACTAAATCTAGAGGTAATGTATTTGAATTGAATACATATGGGGCTTCTTGTTTTATTGGAAAGGTTGATGACAATTGGTTATGACACAGAAGATGTTGTCATGTTAACTTTGATAATATTGTGAAGGAAAGAATGAATAATGCAGTAAGAGATCTACCTAAGTTTGTGAAACCATCTAACACTATGTGTAGAGAGTGTGTTATGGGGAAGCAGACTAGAAGAAGCTTTAAAAGAAAATCCTACTCTGCAAAAGGGAAGTTGGATCTAGTAGATGCGGATCTATGTGGTCCTACAAGAAAAAGATCTTACTATGGTGAGAGGTATTTTAGACTTTTTTTATGAATTTTTTAGGATGATGTGGGTTACATATTTGAGACAAATCTGAGGTATTTGACAAATTCAAGATATTCAAAGCAAAAGTTGAGAATGAATCATGTTTGAAGATAAAATGTTTGAGATCAAATAGAGGTGGTGAGTTTACTTTAGACCCTTTTAATAACTACTATGAAGAACATGGAATATATAGAGAAACATCTTCTCCTAGGAAACCACAACAAAATGGGATCACAGAGCGAAGGAACATAACAATATTAGATGTTGCTAGAACTATGTTGTTGGAAGGAAATGTATTACATATTCATTGGAGAGAAGTTGTTGGTGCTACTGTGTACACCTTGAACATAATTCAGATAAGAGAAGTTACAAGTAAGACTCCTTATGAATTATGGTTTAATCATACTCCTACTGTAAAATATTCCATAATATTTATAAGTAAATGATATATAAAAGAGATGATGAGATAGGGAAGTTTGATGCTATAAGTGATGAAGGTATCTTCCTTGGTTATTATACTAAGAGAAAAGACTATAAATGTTTCAATATGAGATTGAGGAAGTTGATTAAAAGAACTAATGTGAGGATAGATGAAAGGAGTTAGATTCAAGAGAGAATGTATGACTATGGTCAGATTGGAGAGATTAAAAAGGTCACTATTGATTCCATAGAACCTTTGGAGATTGATAATAAGATCAAAGATGAATCAAATGAGCTTACTAAAACTCCTAAGACTTTGAGGTATGTTAAGAAGAACCATCCTGAAGATCAAATAATTGGTGATGCAAATAGAGGAATGATGACAAGATCAAAAGTAAGAGATGAAATTTGTTTGAGTTCTCAAGTTGAACTGAAAACTACTGATGAAGCATGTAGAGATGAATCTTGGACTAAATCTATGTAAGAAGAATTAGAACAGATAAAGAAAAACAATACTTGGGAATTGGTTCCAAGTCCTAAAAACAAGAATGTGATAGGAACTAAATGGGTTTTTAGAAACAAAATGGATGAGGAATGAATAGTGGTAAAAAATAAGGCTGATTAGTTTGTAAAGGCTATTCACAATAAGAAGGAATAGAATTTGAAGAGACATTTTCTCATGTTGCTAGGTTGGAAGCAGTGAGATTATTTCTTGCTTATGTTGCACATAAAGACTTTAAGGTATATCAGATGGATGTGAGATCTTCATTTTTGAATGGAGATTTGGAGGAATAGGTATACATAGAGCAACCTGATGGATTTCCTTTGAAAAAAGATGAAAACATGGTCTATAAAATGAAGAAAGCATTGTATGGACTAAAACAAGCATTGAAAGAATGGTATGCAAGACTAGAAAAATATCTAATTTGTCTTGGTTTTTGAAAAGGTAATGCAAATAGTAATTTATACTTAAGAACTAGTAAAGATGAAATTCTAATCATAAAAGTTTTGTTGATGATATCATTTTTGGAGGTAATGATTAAATGAGTAAAAGGTTATCTAATGAGATGGAAAATGAATTTGAAATGTCAATGATCGG
The DNA here is from genome assembly GCA_018584345.1 of Thuja plicata. NCBI lineage: Eukaryota > Viridiplantae > Streptophyta > Pinopsida > Cupressales > Cupressaceae > Thuja > Thuja plicata. Next base: position 3,580,514 of record MU227142.1, on the reverse strand, counting down.
TGAGATGAAATTTTTTCTTGGTTTGCAAATTAATTAGAACAAGAATGGTATTTTTATATCTTAGACCAAGTATCTTAAGGAAATGTTGAAGAAATTTGGAATGGAATATTGTAAACCTATTGGGAAACCTAAGGTGATTGGTTATAAACTTACTAATAATGATGAAACTTAGAGTGTTTTTTAGACAAAGTACATATCAATGATTGGAGATCTATAATATCTAACTCACACCATACCAGATATTTCCAATGCAGTTGGAATTATGGAAAGATATCAGGAAGATCCTAAAGAGACACACCTTGCTATTGTGAAAATAATTTGTAGATACTTGATAGGGACAATAGAGTATGGATTATGGTATGAAAAATTTGATGACTATATTTTACATGCTTATACTAATGTTGATTGGGCAGGTAGTGTGGATGATAGAAAGAGTACAAGTGGAGGATCATTTTTTCTTGAAAAAGGCTGGTTTCTTGGTAAGTAAGAAACAAGCTTGTATAGCTCAGCCTACTGCTGAATGTGAGTATGTTGCTACTACTATAAATTGTACGCAAGTTGTTTGGATGAAACAAATGTTGAAGGACATTGGAATAATTTTTTAAGAGCCAGTGGTTATTCATTGTAATAAAACTAGCATAGTGAATATGTCAAAGAATCTTGTAATGCATTCAAAGACTAAACATATTTCTATTAAGTATCATTTCTTGAGAGACAAGGTAGCAGAGAAGGAGATTAGATTGGAGTATGTTAGCACATAGCAACAAATAGAAAATATATTTACAAAACCTTTTCCAAAAGATGATTTTGAGTATCTCAGAAGCATGCTTGGGGTGAGAACCCCTCCCCGTGGTAATTAATTGATGCACAAATACATCATTCAAGTGTCTTATAAAGATATATCTTTTTCTGGACTTGATGTATGGATCTACTCCTCAAGGGGAGTGATCGCAGGAACACTACAGAACATATTTGGGTGATTTTGCACCTGGTTGTTATAGACATGAAGATTTGAAAAAGCTATGCCTTGTAGAATATTGATGAAGAGTTATGAAACCATTTTTCATTGTTGTCAAAGGGGGAGAGATTATATGTGAAAATCCCTACTATTTGATGGAGAATTGTGTTGAAGATATTGAGAAGACTCTATTGAGAGAGAGCACTTTTGGGTTGATGGATTTTTCCATATGTTGTCATCAATGCCAAAGGGGGAGATTGTTGGATGATGTTGGAATTGGCTACTACTGATGTTTCTGGCATTCATTTTTTTTCACCAATGTCAACATATGTTTATGTGGAGGAAGAAAATTGGTTATTACTATTGTATGGTTACTAACAAAAGTGTACGGATACTGTACCGATGAATCAGAATGAGAAAAGATGGTGATATGTATAAGGATGTATAATGATCATATTTCTAAGGTTGCATGGATTAATATTTCATATTGGATGAGTTACAAATGATTTGGTGAAGACTAGTTTTTGGACTATGACAGTGATGATTGGCAGAGTGGGTCTCTATGTTTTGAGTATATCTTACAGGAGATGATGATTTAGGTTATGCAAGATTAAGGGATGATAGAAGACATGTTAAGGAATTTTTTTATGGGTCACAAGTTGTATGAGTATTGATGATGTCAGTTGTGGTGTGTATTCCAGAGGAGAGCTATTTGGAGCTGACTTCATAAATGTAGCGTATATTGTGGATTGTGAGCATGGATTACAAATCTTGGATTATATTTGATGTATTTTAATTGATGTATAATTGTTTTAGGTACCATGTGTATCTTAACAAGGGGTTAACTAATTTTTTTCATATCAGAAAAAATTAATTGGCCGACCTAATCAATTATTGTAATAGGGTATATATGAGAGATATTTTATTTTAAAAATATGAGTGTATGTATGAAGAGACAGAGAAGTGTGGAAGCTGTGAGCTTGATTGTCTTTTGGATGTAGAGCTGAGGATATATTTATTGTAAATCATTGGAACTAACCAAGAAAATATAGTTGCTATAAGATAGTTCACTAGATTATATATTTTCTATATACACTTGTGTTTTAGACTGTAAGTTCTTGAGGGTGGCATTAACCTTCTTTAGGAAGTGTGCCTAGGCAATGAGCCCACCATTGTTCTTGAATCCTAACAGGGTTTGTCTTTTAATAAGGACTTTGTACAATAATATTGTAATAAGCTCCTAACAGGGCTAAATATTTTAACATGGATACTATACTCTCAATACATTATTTGCAGGAGCTAATTCCCATTAGGGTTTTACCTTTAACAGGGTTTCCTCAACAACAAAGGATTATTTTATTGTGTTGGCATTTATTGTGTTATCATTTGGATGAAAGTTTTGTTTATAAATTTTAATTTTTAATAATCTATCTCACAATTGATTCACCCCCCTCTCAGTTGTGTTGGTGGACTATTATTCCTAAGACATTATGCAGATCTTTTGCTGAGGAGATGAGAAAAGAGTTTGAAATGACTATGATTGGAGAGATTAAGTTTTTTATTGGACTTCAAATTCATAAAGTAAAGGATGGGATCTATATTACACAAGAAAAATATATTAAGGAAATCCTAAAGACCTTTGGTATGTATGACTCAAAACTGGTTGGAACATCGATGATCACTAGCTGCAAGTTATCTAAAGAGGACGAGTCACAAGAATTCAATGAGACATTCTATCAATCCATGATTGGTAAGTTGCAACATGTAGTCCATAGAAGACTTGATATTTCTCATGCAGTAGGAATCATTGTAAGGTTTTCTTCTTATCTAAAGGAAACACATATGTTTGCAGTTAAGAAAATTTTTAGATATCTGAAAGGCACTGAAGATTTCAGCCTGCTATACAATAGAGGAGGAGACTTTGACTTGAAAGTATATACTGATGATGATTGGGATAGAAACATTGATGACAGAAAGAGTACAAGTGGATGAGCTTTCTTTCTAGGAGAAAGACTAGTTAAATGGCTAAGCAAGAAATAAAGTTTTATATCACAGTCTTGTGAGACCTAACTCAGATAGTCCTTGTTTCACTTCTTTATTTTTTATGCTTTCAGTACTTAGATATGCTTTAACATTTGAGACTCTTATGTATTTGAGTTTCTGTTGAATCCTATGTTATATATTCAGTACCTAATTATGTAATCAGGGTACAATCGAGATACTATATGTTTTGATTCAATTTAACTTTATGATGATGTCATGTATGAGATTAATTATGTAGATGTAATTGTGATGGAAATTGGTTTAGAAAATTGATGATATGTTTATTTAAGTTCAAATGCAGATATATTTTACATGCAATGTATTATTGATGTCGTATTATGCTTTCATATCATGTTATTTTGAACCTACTAATGTGTGCAATGAGTGTACAGGGATAGTTGACCATGGATCTAAATTGGGGACCCAGTATTGGAACCTATGTTATTTTTCCATGCATTCCAAGGTCATGTTTATACAAAGAAACATGGACCTCATTTTATATGTGGTTTATTCATAAATGTGGTTTTGATGTGTGTATCTATTTCAATTTAAGTTAATGTGATTAAGCCGTGTCATTTATTTAAATATATTGTGCCAACTTTGGCAATTGTTGCAATTTGATATTGACATGGCTAGTAAAGGGAACCATGGATAGGTCTATGGTTAAATAGGGCTACCTAAGTTTAGTACCTAAGCCTACCCAAGGTTAAAAGTTTCTAGATTGTCAAATTTACTTAGAAATTCGTGGGCTAGCTTTAGGTGTAGTTTATGAGGGTCTTTAAGGCTCCCAGAAGGTAACCATGGTCAATTTTAGCTATCCAACTTGGTACCCTAGGGTTTAGGGGTCATTTTAATCAATAAATGAGGCTCTAAACTCATTTATTTCTCCCCTATAGTCTCCTTTTCAAATTTGAGCGAATTTGAAGAGGAGTGTAACTTTGGTTAACCTCTCTTTTCTTCCAAAGTTGCATTTAACTCCATTTATGAAGAATGAAGGCAAGTGGTCCAAGAAGAGATGGTTAGGGTCTTGTAACCTTTGGTTAGTCTTAGATATTTTAGAGCTTTTCCTATATAGGAAAGGTTTTAGGAAGAGTTGGGTGTTCACCCACTCTCTACCCTTAGAGACAATTCCAGATTTGAAGGAGCCTTTTGAAGAAAGAGAATTGGAAGGACAGATCATCATAAAATTTTAAAATCACCTTAGCTTTGGAGTAAGGTTGGTTCTTTTAGAATAAAATTCATGGTTTTAGTGTGTTTTTGAGCTTGAAAATCCATTAATGGAGTCCTATGTAATTTTTAAGTTATTTTTAAGTTGAGTTTTTCAAGTTTTATTTTGTTGTATTTTAATTTGTGATTTATTTTGAATAGGATTCTTCAACGCACACTCACCCTTGGGAGGGTAGAGTAACCCTGAAGGGGGTGATAGGAAATGACTCCAGTTTAGTGTAGTCTCCCATGTGAGGAGGGAAAGACATGGGGTTTCATGATACTCATGATGCCAAGTAGGGCCTAAGGGCACCTAGGTGGCATAAGGACGTTATTTTTTATGACTGCATCTTGTGTAGATGGTCATTCCAAGTCCATCTGTGACTTGAGGTTTTCTTTTTTTAATACTTGGATTCTCCTATACTGAAACTCTACCACCACCCCTAATTTTTAAGAAGACCTCTTAGAGACCTTCCTCTTGTTCTACCATGTGTTGTGAAGTCTTCTATGTGTTTTGGATCTTTCTATAAGTATTTTATATTAGTTTTTGACTTGCATGTTTGTATAATGTTCCTCTTTGGATCCCCAAGCTCGAGGGTGATCTTGAAAAGGTCTAGGTTGGGAGGTGAGCCTTCATGGTCAACCTCATCCAATAGGTTTCAACTAGATGTAGAATTTTGCAGATTACCCTTATGTGGAGAATGGGAACAACTGGAAAATTTATAGCTTTGTAAACTATATTGTATGAAATTTCTTTGTTGCATAGTTGTATTGAATCCTTATGAATATTTGTAACCTTTAATTATTTTGTAATCTTTTATTCCATAATGTAGATGGAGATCCTATGAAAATTGTAAACATACTTTATTTAATAAATTGAAAAGAAATTGGTAATGTTATATTTTGTATGTTTTACTATTTCTTTGGATATACCTTTGGATAGTTAGGGGAAAACATAGATATACATTTTAATATGATCAAGTTCAAAAATGAATTGATGGCATTAATGTGCTTAATAGGAAAATGGATGATCCTTATAGTGAAATTTATCTCAATTTAAATGATTATATATTATTGTTCAAATAGACAAAGTTATCATATTTTGCGCATAATGCTATTGTTGAATTAAAGTAGACTATCCTTTATTAAATCAAAATGGTAGTTAAAATGATCTTAAGTGTTAGATGTTCTTGGGATTTAGAATTCTACACAGAGTTTTTTTTAATTTATGCAAAAAATAAATATGCTCAAAACTAAAATTTTATTCCATCATTGCCTTTAGAATCAAATATGGATTCTAACTATGCAATAAAATATAAAAAATAACTCTCCTAGATACCCATGTTTTGTCACAGAGATAAAATCTCACCAGTCAATTCAAAATTAATAATAATAATAAATATACTATGCAATATTATTATTTTAAACTATGCATGTTGAAGATAACTTAGAAAATAAAATTTACATCACTTAAAATGATGCTAATATAAAATAAAATAAAATAACAAATTAATTTAAATCAGGGGTTGTCGTAATGCGCAGAGTGCAAGGGAAGAATTTTAAAAAATTTAAACCTTAAAACTTGGGTTTTGGGGGCTAGCCGGAGCCACCCCCGCACCCCCTCCACCTTCCACATGAGCTTGGTGGTGGCCGTGGTGGTCAGGCGGTGTCGAGCCCGCACCACCACTATAAATAGTGGTGGGCGGGAGTGGCAGCTGCACTGAGTCACGACCCACTGCCGTTGCTACTGGTCATGTGTGCAACGTGGATTCCAGCCCCGCTGTGGGTGGTGTTACCCTACGCACCCGCCCAAACCCCATCTCCCATTCGCCGCCACCTCCAAGGTTTTCGCTGCCCATCCAAACATAAAAAAGGGATTTTTAGGGTTAGAGTATAATATTTTTTTTTTAAAATAGAAGTTTTATGATTGTATGCACCCTAAACTGGTCGCCTAGACTATGGGCCCCCATTCTTCAATTTATCAAATGACAGAATCAATTTATCAAATTCTTGAATCAATGCTTTGCAACATTTTCAATTCAAACCAATTTCCTTGATCAAATCATAATTAATTCAATTATTTCAATATTTCCCAAGGGTTGATAATTTTATCAATAATCTTATTTAATTAAAATAAAACACCCCTTTTAATTAAATAATCTTATCTTATTTAATTAAAAGAAAATCATTTTTAATTAAATAAAATAATCGTATTTAATTGAAAGAAAGTCCTTTTAATTAAATAAATAAATTCCCCACTTAAAGCTCTCTTTTTGATGAAAAAAGAAAATAAGTCAGATAAAAATAAATAAAAATTTCTTTTTCTTTACACATATTTCTAAGTGGTGGGTTTTTTCCTCTTTCTTGTCTTTTTAGGGATCTATCTCACATTTCTCTTGAGGATTCTTTCCTCTCCGCACTTTCCTTTATAAGGAGACCTCTCCTTCTCATTTAGGGATTAGAAAGATATCAAGTTTTTATGTTATTGTTATGCTGCAAGTTTGGAGAGCAATTTTGGAGGAGAGTTTGAGCGTTTGAGCTTGAACCATGCAACTTCTCTTCTTCTTGTCTTCTTCTCTCATGTATCCATGGCAATCCATTTAGAGTAGATTCATGTTAATTTAGAATTATATTTCCTTTCAATAGATTAATCTTGCATATTTCCTTCATAGATTAGTTTGCATATTTCCTTTCACGCATTGTTATAATATAGATTAGTTTGCTTTGATGCATTGTTATCATATAGAATAGTTTTCATTTGCAATGCATATTTGATGATCATGGAGACTATCATTCTTTCTCTTCCTCTTTGAATCTCTCATTTCATGGTGTACTTGCATGGGCATAAACTAGTTCTAAACTGAGGTCCTTCATTACAAACCCTTGTACTCCATGAATAGGGAGATATGAGTCACCATTTGAGACCTCATTCTTGAGCAATCTTGGATATAATGACTCATAGAAGTGTGTCAACTTTTTAGCACACATTTTTGGCACCCACCATGGGGCATATTATCCATTTCTATCATCACATTTGAAAATTCCTTCTATCTTCTATCTATTACTCTCTCATTGTCTTTAAAGCTCTCATTTTGAGCCAAATCTGACTCCACCATCGCGGCCGGATCGTCATTTGGATTGAAAATGACTGTAAACTTGCCCATATTTGATGAAAGCCAATTCTGTGGCAAATATTTTTTCCCAAACAAGCTTTCATGGAAATCAAGGTAGATTTCGAATCATCTCTACAAGTAGCCTGAGGCAGATTTTTGAAAAAAAATCTGAAAAAGTCTTAAAAAAAATCAAAAATCAAATTTTTTTTATTGTGTTAAATTGGACCTCCATATGACCGTCAAAATATGAGCCTTCTATGATGGCCTCCAACCTGTCAATTTTAATGCCGCAGTCTGCTAATGTCAGCAGGGTTTGAAAAGTCTTAGCCTTCACCATTGAGCTTTTTGGTTTTATAGTCTAACTTCAAACGATCATATCTTGCTCGTATTAGGTCCAAATTGAGTGCAATTTTTATTTTTATTTTGGGTATAATTACTGAAGATTTCTGGTTTGTTCTTAGTTTATGGATTTGAGTCATAGATTTATCATAAATTTCAAGTTTTGATCACAGTACCTATCTAATCCTATGTTTTGTAGCTTCCAAAGCCTCGTACGGATACGGTAACATTTTTTAGTGCAATTTTTTTTAAAGTGTGTTATTTTTTATCTACTTTCTAAATATGCAATCAAATTTATGATTTTCTAATTTTTCTAATGTTGACGAGTTTTGGGCTTTATTGTTCTTTGACTTATCTTATTGATTACAAACTAACAGTGGTTTGTAGGATGTTTAAAAAGAAGACTAAAAACACAGACTACTAATGAATTGTCTTGCAGGTTGCCTTGATTGATAACATGCTAAACTTTGTGCTTGCATTTCATTTTTTTTTATTACAATAGACCCACATGCAATAATTCTAAAATGAACTTCTATTTTGGTATTTTAGGAATGACAATGATGTTAGGAAACTATGCTCTCGCCCTTGTGGGATGATCAAAAATCCAGAAGCATTATTGTCATTTTCTTATGTGTTTGAAGTGTCTTTTAGATTGTAATCCTAAGAATTATATGAATGTATCATCTCCCATTGCCTTTGTGGATCTTGGGTGTAAGAGAAACTCATATAATTCTTTTAGCGTGGCTACTTTCCAAGTGCTTTAATAGAGCTAGTGGGAGTGGATTGGCCAACTGGTAACAGGATAAAGTCAAGCCCTTCCAAACCGGTATATAAAAAATGCCTTTGTGATTAGTCTCATAGTGGACAGGTGTGAATTTCTTGTGGAAACCAAAATCTCCTTTAGTAACCTAGTGGTGCATTAAAGTCCCTACATTGTTGAGGTGAAAACCTTGCTTTGAAAGGATTAGGAGAGCCCCTTTAATTGGGAAAATGACTTGATCACAACCACCTGAACAAATGCCTTAACTACAAACTTTGTTTTAGTGACCAAAAACCCTCTATCTGTTGGCACGGAAGGTCATAGACCGACTAAGATGTCCCACATTTTCATGGCTCTTAGTAGATACAACAGTCCTTTGGGAAGTTATTCGCTTGGGATTCAAAGCTTGGTGTGCCTGAGAAGTGAGTGCACATGTAAGGAGGAGCCTATGCCTCCAAGCTTCTAAGTTGTCCGCTATGAGTAAGCGTGGTTGAACCTCAGTTCAAGTGAGAATTCAACAGATATTTCCATGGCTTACCTAGGTTGTGTAGTGACTATTCTTCTTTAACAACAAGCAATCTGCTTGATTTTTCTTATGTGAGTGAAAGATCAAAATAGAAACTAAACATTCAAAGAAAACATAAAAAATGATCAACAAATCTGCATTCTTAAGTGCCAAACTGTCAACTTGCTCAATTAGCTATCCAATCATTTTTCAGTCTTCCTTGGTTGATCCAGATTAGATTAGATTACTTACCCCATTGTTAGAAGCTTGTTTACACTTTGGATTCTTGCATTGACCTCTTGAACTAGTAACCTTTGATTTCACAAGTGACCTTGTTTGGAGTTGGTGAGCTAGAAATCATCCTTGTTGAGAAGACAAACCTTTATATCCTTTGGTAACACACTTGGAGAGTTTTGGTAATCTCTTGTCCATTCACTTTTATACAAATTCAAATTCAATCAATATAGCTTGGGTAAATCATCCTCCTGATCCATATGTGTTAGGGTATTCACCCATTTAGTGGGCACCTCTGTGGCAGTGTTGATTTATGCCTCTTGCTAAAATTCTATCTTATCACCTCTCTTTTGGACAAGTGAATGCCTTTACTATCTTGGTTTGGTACCAACATTTCTTAGGGTCATCCTATCACATAGTACCTTTTCTTTCATGCCAGTTACAACAAGATATCAAGTAGCTCAAGGAAAATTACCTCAAGTAGTCTTCAACAGATTACCCTTAGTTCAAACTTGCCTAAAATGTAAGGGAAAAGAACCCATATTTGATCAATCACCCAAGAATAACTCAGAAATTTGGTTTGATTCCAAGAGTAACCTTAGTGATTTGAGTACACCCTTAGCATCTTCTTTCTTAGATATGGATATGAGTTACACAATGACTCGATGAGAGAGGGGAGAAATGGATAAAATATTGATGACATATTTGAAAGACATAGAGATACCATTCTGTTTGGCGGTTTCTCTCACAAAAGTCGACCAGTCTCACCCCTCATCTCGACTAGATATTTGGGTGCACACCAAAGGGCTGAGAGAGGTAAGAGGAAAGCCTATCAAGATGAACAATCACAACATGATAACCAAGCTGATGAACCTTATGACACTCATGTGAATGCCACATTCACCAATGACTTGTTTAGAAATTCAAGACAAAGTTCACCACTCAAAACATCTTCAAGATACACGAGTGAAAGACTTGAGAAGATTGAGCATGAAAAGAAAGCCTTCCTAGATGAACAAGATGCAAAGGAAGAGAAATTTAGACTCCTAGAGTTGGAAAGACAATCCTTGTTGGAGATAGAAAGGAGCAAGATAGAATCTTGGCTCAACAACTTAATGATTAATTCAACAACATGCATGTTGGTGGTGGAAACAACTCTCCTCCATCCAACCCTCCTAAGACTCCACAAAGTGGAAGACATTCAAGAACACCGTCATGATCTCCTAGCCCTAGAGGAAGAAGGTCTTCAAGGCATGATCATTATAAGAGACTACCACCTCCTAGGAACTCAATAAAGCCTTCATAATGTACTCACCATGGTTCACAATATGGGGGTAGTAGCTCAAGTTTTGACCTCAGCTCCCAAGACTTCATGAAAATTCAACAAGAACCACTCTTCCAGCAATATGTGGAGAGATATTTAGAGAAAAACAAAGATAAGTTCCTAGAGAGTTTAATCAACAAGGGTGCTAGAGTCCCCTACAACTTTGATGTGGACATGAAGATTAAGAAGCAAGGTCCATCTCAAGAAGAGGAGATCAAACAACTTAAGAGCATGATGGAAAAGATGTTAGCACCCAAGAATTCATTCTCACTAGATTCTATTTGTCCTAATCCTTTTGACAAAAGTGTTAACATGAAGACTTCCCTAGAAAGATTGAGATCCCTCAATATGACAAATATGATGGGAATGGAGATCCACATGATCATGTACACTAGTTTTACACCACAATTTTTGATTGCCAGCAAGATGACTCATACCTCATGAGATTGTTCCCAAGGAGTCTTAAGGTTCAAGCGATGGAATGGTTCACCAACATAACTCCCCCCATTAAGAATTTTAAAGATCTTGTCTATAGATTGGTTCAACACTTTTCATACAATCTTTTAAGATCTATCACCATGTTGGACTTATGCAACTTAAAGAAAAATCAAGGGGAATCCTTTGTTACTTTCCTGCAAAGATGGAGATGACAATGCTCTCACTACCCTAGGACCATTCTTGAAAATGAAAAGATTGACATCCTTGTTAGCAACTTGGTTCCTGAAATGCCGGTATGAAGTTAGGAAGATGGTTTTTGATTCCTTTGAAACCATGGTTGAAACCGCATGTAGGATTGAGGATGTTTTAAAAGAACAAGGAATTTTGACCAAACATGGAAGCAATAACAACAACCCTAACAAGGATAAAGGGAAGAACTCACATTGGAATAGGAACAACCAAGTGGTCAATGATAGAGTTGTGGACTCCTCCCAACCCAAAGATTAAACTATGCTCTACTTGTCTAGTGTTGTTCAAGCCATGAAACTCAATGCATCTAATCCACAAGAGAACAAGCCAAGATACCAAGATAGGCCTAAGAAAGAGAGACATCGATTTTCAAAACTTGGTGACTCATATGAGAATGTCTTGAAAACACTTATCGCCAACAACCTTGCACATCCTCAAGATCCTACAAAGCATTATATATCTGATGTTAAGCCACATTGGTGGGATGAGAAGGCATTTTGCAAATTTCACAATGGTATTGGACATGACATTGAAAACTTCTAGAAACTCAAGCATATTATTCAAGATCTCATTGAGAATGGAAAACTTGAGATAGATGGATTGAACACCAATGCCAATCATAAGGCATTCAAAGAACCATTTCCCAAGTATGAAAAGGGGGAAACCTCTAAAGGTAAGAATGGAAAGGCTGAGATCAATTACACTTACACAGATGTAGAGAATGTTATCAACATGATTGAAGTTGTAGAATAAAATGTCAACATGATGAGGGGTAAAGATCCCTATGGTTATGATCTATACATGGAATCTCCTCCTATCTTTGATGAAGAACCCATCATGGTGTTAAGGGGTCCTAACTCTAGACTTTCATCACAAACTCTTAGTGCTATCACACAAAGTCAAGGTCCTATTATCATTAGAGGACCCAATTCAAGTCAACCAAGTAAACCTAAGAAAGTGGCATCCAAGTATGTCACCTTAAAACTAGCTGTCAATCCTAAGTTGAGTTATAACCTTATTGATCAGTTGAAAAGAACCCCATCTCAGATTTTGATCTTTGAGCTCTTAGAGTTGTCCCTAAGATAAAAGCAAGTCCTTGAGGATTCTTTGTGCATGATGAACGTCCCCAACAACGTAGATGTTAATCGATTCCAGAACATGGTTAACCATATTGCTAGCCCTCATTACCTTACTTTTTCAGAGGATGATGATAAAGCTTTGAGACACCCACACAATCTCGCTCTCCATATTGAGGTCATGATCCATAGAAATTGTGTTAGGTGTGTGTTGATAGATAGGGGTGTTGGGATTAATATTTATTCCTTTAGTCTTTTGAAAGAGTTGGGTTATTCTGAAAAAGTCATAGATACCAGGAAAAGGATCACCATCAAAGCCTATGATGAGGAAGAAATAAGTTTAAAGGGGTTGGTCATCCTTCCTATTAGAATTGGCCCTGTTGAAAAAGATATCATATTTCAAATAGTTGATGTTGGCCCCCTTGCATACAATATCTTACTTGGTAGACCATGGATTCATGATATGAAAGAAGTATTATCTACCTATCATCAGTGTGTTAAGTTACCTTACAATGGAATAGAGATTTGTATACCTAGGGATAACACATTATCTATTGATTCCATTTTCGTAGGAACTCATGTTCCCCTCAATAGAGAAGTAGAATATTTTGATGCAACCTTAGTTGAATGTAAAGACATGCATAAGTCAGTAGATCTTGGCATGGGGGGTATCAACTCAACTCCCTCACAAAATTACCAATTTCACCTTGGTCTTATGGAAAGCCTTCACAAGAAAAGAGACCTTCCTCTTTAGCTATGACTTTATTTAGCATTTTGGTAGAGTCCTTAGTGCCTATCCAAGATGAGAAAGAAGAGACGTTTGTTAGAGAATAGATCTATAGAGAAGAGAAATACATGCACAATGAGAACTTCTCTCCCTCTCCTAAGGCTTATGGAAGAGGGTATACTTTTTTAAACTAGATGGCCTATCCCAGACATGGCCCTCTTAATCACAAATTGGATGCTAGAGTTGGACCTCTTGATCATACTCTTTTGGGATGCAAATCTAAGAAGGCGGTTGGCCTAGGATTTGTGAATCACAACAAGCACACTACTCCTATGCCTGATAAGTCAGATAGTGAAGATGAACCATAATACGTACCTAATTTGACAAATCAGTACATGTGTGAAGATTGGGTCCCTTCCACTAATCTCCTCTAGGGAGATTAAGATATTTTGGTCACTCATGTGTCATTTTCAACTTTAGAACAAGATGAATCAGATATAGAAGATCCTTTCATAGAACATCAGCAAAAGAATCTTGTTCATTTAATAGAAAGAGAAGGTGTTACCCTTGATGACACTAGAGCTTCCACATCAAGATGTCCCAAACCTTCATAGTGTAAACATCCTAGTTGCAGTTCAGAAACAAGTTCATATGAGTATGAATGGGACTCCTTCTTAGAGCCTTCCACAGTTGACATGGATGTTGATGTCATACACACTTATAGTTATCAACCCAAGGTAGCTGACAAGTCACATGTAAGATTAGAGGATTTGAACCCATGTGTTGCCTTAGTGGATGATTCTTCACTTGTTAGGACAAATCTTGATTTGGGTAGCTTAGAAGGATACTTGATAGACTCTAACTCTTCTGTCACCATTGATAATATCATCCACATTTATAACCTTGAACCAGTCATTGACTTGCCTCTTGTTCATCCTAACCTCATTGATTGGTCCCAACTCTATCAATAACTTGAGCTCTTAACATTTCAAAATGGTTATGAGATAGCCTATTACCTAAATGTCATTGAATTCATAGTCTCTTCCACCAGTGAACCAGCTACCAGCATGATAGATCCAGACATCAAGTACATTTTTCACAGAATAAAAAGAAAAAAATATCAAAAGAATAGGAGTTCTGATGGTGAAAACCACTATGTGGCAGTGTCAAAACTAAAAAAAGTAAAAATAAATGACATATCCAAGGGTGAAAACCTCTCTAAGGAACCTAATGATGAGGTACTTGATTGTCTCCCTAGCTACTTTCAAGATAGATCTTTAGTGCTTATTGAACCAACACAAGCATTCAATTTGGGTATAGATGAGGCTCCATAGATAGTACACTTGGCTGAGTCCTTGTCACCATAAGAAAAATAAGCTTACACTAAGTTCTTATAGAAAAATAAGATTAACTTTTCTTGGACGTATTCAGATATGCTAGGGTTGGACATTAACCTTAAAATGCATCACTTGTCCATAGCTTCGAGGGTCAAATTGGTTAAACAAAAATTGAGAAAGATGCATCCTCACATATCTCTCCTAGTCAAAGTATAATTGGAGAAACTCCTTGGTGCAAGATTCATAAGAGATATCACCTATGCTGAATGGATATCAAACATTGTACCAGTTTCCAAACATGAAAAATCCATTCAAGTTTTCACATATTTTAGAGATGTCAATAAAGCATGCCCAAAGGATGATTTTTCACTTCACATTATAGACATGATAGTGGATATGACTGCGGGTTATGAGATTTATTCCTTGATGGATAGTTTTTGTTGATACAATTAGATTAAGATAGCTCCTAAAGATCAAGAAATGGCTGCATTCACTTGTGCATGGGGTACCTATTGTTGGAATGTTATGCCTTTTGGATTAAAAACTGCAAGAGCTACCTATAAATGAGCTATGACAACCATTTTCCATGACATGATGCATAAAAACATGGAATATTATGTGGATGACACCTTGGCCAAGTCTCAAAAGAGAGATACATACTTAGACAATTTAGAAGTCATTCTAGATTGCATGGAACAATTTCAACTAAGGTTAAATCCTAAAAAGTGTGCATTTGGAGTCACCTCTAGAACACTACTCAAATTCATTATTTTAGCAAAAGGAATAGAGGTAGACCTTGAAAAATTCCAATCAATCATAGATATGCCACCTCCTAGAAACATTAGTCAAATGAGGAGTCTTCAAGGACATCTTCAATCTATAAGGAGATTCATTTCACAATTAGCAGATAGAGCTCAACCCTTCGACAAGAACTTACACAAAGGAGTCAAATGTGCTTGGAATGAGGATTGTCAAAAGAGTATAGTTCAAATCAAGAAGTACTTGGAAAATCCTCTGATTTTAATGCCTCCTATCCCAGGGAAACCACTTATTCTATACATTTCAGTCATAAAATCTTCCTTGGGGGTATTACTAGCTCAACTTGATGAAAATGGGAAAGGAAGAGAAATATACTATATTAGCCACACTCTTGTTTCATATGAGGTTAACTACGCCAACATTGAGAAAGACTTCCTTGCAGTTGTGTTTGCTTCCCAAAAGTTGTAACATTACATGCTTGCGCAAACTATACACCTCATAGAAAAAATAGATCCACTCAAGTATTTGGTAGGTAAGGTTGTCCTCACAAGTATACTTTCTAAATGGATGATGATCCTTTCAGAGTTTGACATAGAGTATATTAAGCAAAAAGAAATCAAAGGACAAGCCATAACAGATCAATTAGTTGACTTCCCAATACACGATAATGTATCTATTCAAGTTGACTTCCCAGATGAGCACCTCATGTGTCTGACTAAAAGAACATGGAAGATGTTCTTTGATGGATCCTTTATGAAAAATAGTTCAGGAGCTGGTGTGTTGTTTATTTCTCCTCATGGGTACACAATTCCTAAGTCTTACAAGTTATTGTTCCCATGTACAAACAACATTGCTGAGTATGAAGCTTTAAAAAATCAACTTAAGATGGCCATAGAATGGAGAATCATAGAGTTACACATCTATGGGGATTCACAGCTAATAATCAACCAAGTTAATGATGAATATCAAACAAAACATGAGAAATGGTACCTTACAAGAAAATGGTTGATTCCTTGAAATGATACTTCACATTTGTCATGTTTTAGCAAATCCCTAGAGCAGAAAACAAAAAAGTTGGCACTATGGCTACACTTGCTTCACTCCTTCAGTAGAGAAACATGAATCCAGATTTGAATTCCTGGTGGGAGAGCTACATCACCCTATCTATGACTCCCAATAAAGTCATGTCATTTGTACCCTCATCGGTCATGAGTCATCCTCGTTGCGGTGCCATTTACTCATACCTTTGTGATGGTATTATTCCTAAAATCTTTAACCAATTTGAACATAGAAACCTTACCCAAAACATCTCTCACCATTCCCTTATCTCTGGTGATTTGTATAGGAGGGGTCTAGATGGAACACTTCTTAGAATCTTAGAAAAGGAAGAATCTGACCAAGCGTTAGTTAACATCCACAAGGGCATCTGTGGGGTACATTCTAATGTTCTTTCCATGGCTTGAAGGTTGCTTAGGGAAGGGTACTATTGGCCTAGAATGCAGATTGACACAGTAGCTTTTGCAAAGTCATGTGAAAAGTGTCAAAAATATGGTAACCTGATACATGCTCCATGAAGGGATCTCATTCCTTCTATATCTCATTGGCCATTTTAGCATTGGGCCTTTGATATTTTTGGGAAGATTCATCCCAAATAATTAGGTGGACACAAGTTTATTATTACTGCTACTGATTACTTCACTAAATGGGTAGAATCTGTACCACTTTCTGCTGCCTCAGGCAAGACAATCTCTTTATTTATTCTAAACCATATCATCTATTGATATGGAGTTCCTTCTAAGATTATCACTGACAATGGAGGCCAGTTCAAAAATAAGGACCTTAAACAACTCTGCAAGAAATTCAAGATTAAAAAACATTGGTCCTCCATCTACTTCCTGCAAGGAAATGGTCAAGTAGAGGCATCAAACCAAACCATTCTTAAATCTTACATAGAATATTCTATAAGAATGGTAGAGATTGGCACTTATAGATAAATCCATCTTTTTGGACCTATAGAATGAGTATTCATACTCCTACTGGGGCCACACCTTTTTCCCTTTCATATGGCGATGAAGCAGTATTACCTTTGGAGGTTGAGGTTCCTTCACTTAGAGTTTCCCTCAAAGGTATAGGTACAGATGAAGACTACCGCGTCATGAGCCTTCAAGAGTTAGAACTTCTAGATGAAAAATGTCAAGAATCATTTGACCATATGAGGGTTTATCATAAGCGCATGTCCAAAGCCTTCAAAAAAAAGGTTCGCCCTAGAGAATTCCAAGTGGGAGATCTTGTCCTATGTGAAAATCCTAAGAATCAACAACATAGAGATCAAAAGGGCAAATTTGAACCTAATTGGCTTGGACCCTACATCATTACAGTGGCTTTTGGGTCAGTGCTTATTTACTATCTACAATAGAGGGAGAATAGCTCCCTAATCCTATCAATTTCTTGCACCTAAAGTTCTATCCATGATGCCCATTCTGTCTAGGGGCATCCTTTGTATATAATTATTGATCCTGAAAAAATCCAAAAAACATGATATATTGTCAAAAAATCTAAAAATCAAAAAATGTCCTAAAAAAATGATCATCTTAGTGAAAACCTAGCAATAGGTGCTTTAATGTATCTATAAAAAAATTTATATATTCCAAAAATACAAAAAAATATCAAAAAATTAAAAAATTAAAAAAAAAAAAAAAAAAAGTGTCTTGGTGAAAACCTGGAAATATGCACCTTGGTAGAAAAAAATTGAATTAAAATCTAAGTGGTGAAAACTTGGAAACATGCGCTACTTGAGGCCTTTGCACCCCTATTTCTTAGCACGTGTCCTCGACACTTAGACTTTCTCCATCATGCCTTGTCCTTGTTGCCTCGGTCTAGAATTGGTCTTTGTCTTTGACTAGGGGGCATAACTATGTTAGCTTTGGTCTCTTGGATGCATTAGTCTTTAGGACACCTCACAAACGGTGTTTTTCAACACCACCCCAATTGTATTTTTCAATATAGCCACTGATATGAAGTGTTTTTCAACACTTATCAGTTTGGTCTTACCCAATTTTGTCATGTGATCTTGCCTACTTGCAAGCATTCAATCCTTATCCTTGGAACTCATTATCAGTTAACACTTAAATTTTTAAACACAATACTAAATTCTTGAGCTATGTCATGATATTTTCTTTGTATGCTAACTGTTATTGATTTTTGTTGAGTGTCCTTGTCTAATAAGTCTTTTTGGGATGCATAGCTAGAGGACTTGGGCATGGGGCATGTTTTTATTTGCTTTCTGCTTGTGGGTGTGGTCTTGAAAATATTGAGTGTCTCTTGTTGTTCCCTTGAAACACTTAGGAGATTTAAGGAATTATCCTTGACTATTTTTTTGCACAACCATTCTTCTAGTCATCCTGACATATATGCCTTGATGCGAGTGTGGTTTTGCTACATTAAATTGGGTAAGCTAACATTGAAGTCATCTTGACCTTTATGTCTTTGATGCTTATGTTAAAATCTTTCCACATTCCAATCTGATATAAATCACATTCATATCTTCATAGTTGCGATTTTGATTGGTGATGATTGTGTGATTTTTTGATGTCTGTTAATAATGGCCCAATGATGAAAATAAGTTCCTTAACATTCTCTTATGAATGATGAACATAAAGTCTAATGTTACAGTTTCTCTATTGCAAGTACACCTTTGCATTTTCATATAGCTTGCATTGTTAGACCTCATGTTAGTTTGCATTTTAAGCTGTATTATGAGTTTGAGAGGGTTTTCCTTCATCTTTCTTTTGGACTTTTAATCAACTGTGGTCATGTTTTGATCTTCATTTCCTTATTTTATTTCATGATCTCAATCAAAATGTTCTATCTTAAACAGTTGATTGATTTTCGGGCATTCTCTCTCTTAAGGAAAATTCTCTTTCTTCTCTCCATTTCTTTCCACCTCTTCCAAACTTCTATCTTCCATTCACTTTCACCCCACTTCATTTCTTCTAATTCAACCTTGGGGCATAATCTTTCATGTTTGATGATCTACCTTGGTTCTGTGATGCTTATATCTTTCATCTTACATCAAGAACCTTATCTTTAGTTTGATTTGATCAAATTTATCAATTTGTTGTTTCTCCTCTATCTCATTTTGATTTTGATCATGAGGGGGCAGTACCTATCAAACTTCAATCCTTGATTCAGCTTTATCAATCCTATCAATTATTTCGCTTGGGGTAACCTTTCTTGAGATTCTTATCTTGGACATGTCAATTACCTATTTACAGGGGTGTTGACCTTGTCTTTTCAATCAACTTATCTTTGTCCTGATGTGTTCTTGTCTGTCAATCACACATCTAGGTTGTTTTGTGATCCCAAATCGATCTCACACTTCAGCTGCATTCTTTGACTACATGTGTTCCCATAAAGATCACACATTAGTCAAAGAGGGGCAAATGTATGCACCCTAAAATTGTCACCTAGACTATGGGCCCCCATTCTTCAATTTATCAAATGAAAGAATCAATTTATCAATTTATCAAATTCCTGAATCAATGCTTTGCAATATTTTCAATTCAAATCAATTTCCTTGATTAAATCGTAATTAATTCAATTATTTCAATATTTTCCAAGGTTTGATCATTTCATCAATAATTTTATTTAATTAAAATAAAACACCCCTTTTAATTAAATAATCTTATATTATTTAATTAAAATAAAATCTCTTTTAATTAAATAAAATAATCTTATTTAATTGAAAGAAAATCCCTCTTTTAATTAAATAAATAAAATCCCCACTTAAAGCTCTCTTTTTATGAAAAAAGAAAATAAATCAAATAAAAATAAATAAAAATTCCTTTTTCTCTACACATATTCCTAAGTGGTGGGATTTTTCCTCTTACTTGCCTTTTTAGGGATTTATCCCACATTTCTCTTGAGGATGCTTTCCTCTCCACACTTTCCTTTATAAGGATCCCTCTCCTTCTCATTTAGGGATCAGAGAGATATCAAGTTTTCATGTTATTGTTATGCTGCAGGTTTGGAGAGCAATTTTGGAGGAGAGTTTGAGCATTTGAGCTTGAACCATGCAACTTCTCTTTTTCTTGTCTTCTTCTCTCGTGTATCCATGGCAATCCATTTAGAGTAGATTCATGTTAATTTAGATTCATATTTGCTTTCAATAGATTAATCTTGCATATTTTCTTCATAGATTAGTTTGCATATTTCCTTTCATGCATTGTTATCATATAGAATAGTTTTCATTTGTAATGCATATTTGATGATCATGGAGACTAGCATTCTTTCTCTTCCTCTTTGAATCTCTCATTTCATGGTGTACTTGAATGGGCATAAACTAGGTCTAAATTGAGGGTCTTCATTACAAACCCTTGCACTCCATGAATAGGGAGCTATGAGTCGCCATTTGAGACCTCCTTCTTGAGCAATCTTGGATATAATGACTCAAAGAAGTGTGTCAAATTTTTAGCACACAATGATATATGTATTAAGATTAGAAAGTATATATTTATGTATATTTAAGGTAGTATTTATAATGTTTAAAATAGGATACTATATGGTAAAGAATAGATTTTAAAATTTAGATTTGATTTTGTTAATAGATTTTTTTTTTAAAGATTAAAAATAGATTTATATTATGTAAGATTAAATTTGATTGTTTTAGTATGGATCTAATTTTATTAGATTTTTAAATGGAATTTAGAATTATATGCATTTAATTTTATAATTGCATATGTAGATTTTAAAATGATATTCTAGAAGTTGTATTTATTTAGATTAATATTTAAATCTTTTATTTATTTCTAGAAGGATTATTCAAAGTATTGAATAGATAATTTACATTTTATCTAAGCATATTAGTTATTTATTTAATTAATAATCATCGATTTATTTAGTTTCTTTAATGTTAGTCTTTTAGATAAAAGGGTGAATTTTATTATATAGACTTTTATGCAATATTTTTAACCTAATAATTTTTTAAACTATTTGTTTTAATTTAAAAACCTTGATGACGCTTCTTATTGATTGTATCATCATGTTTAACTTCCTAAGGGTAATATCGTTACCGTTGACCAACATCATACATGGTTGACTTTTGGTCAATCTTGGTCAAACTTAGTTTGACCATCTCATTTTTTTGTGTCCAAGTATTCCCTGTACCCTTTAGGACCTCAGTTTTGAGTTTCAAAATTTTCAGAGCATGGTTGACCTTTTAGTCAACTCTGGTTGACTTTTGGTCAATTTTCTTGACTTACGTGCATGATCCTTCCTTAGGTCTTAGCGGACCCTAGTAGCTTATTTTCATGCTTATCATTGCATAGTTGACTTTTGGTCAACTCAGGTTGACTTATGATCAATTGTCTCAATTTGCATACCGATCAAAGCGTGCAGATTAGGGAACCTTGTAGGAGAATTTTGATAGCTATTCTACATATTTTGACTCTTCTGTTAACTATTTTTCCTCTGCACCATTTTGCATGCACTTGTTACCTTTGAGGTAGTTTAGTTAACCTTTATCGTGTTTTAAAATTTTTTTATTTTGTGTTTTTGCCCAACTTTTGGGCATGACATTTTAGTATCAGAGCCATGTTTAGCAACATAGGGAACCTTACCCACTGTGTAAACACTAAAATTTTCCTTGTATGTGTAGGATGCCTCATGTCACTAGTTAGTTCCATAGACAGGGACGTGGTAAAAAACATATCCTTGTAGCTCGTGAGGAGGTACAACCTGAGATAGAAGATCATGGAGGAAATCAGAGTCCACCTCCTGAACCACCTCCCAATCTAAATGCAGCATTGCTCCAGGCCTTTCAAAATTTGGTCAGACTTATACTTGATGGTATGCCTCCAATTATTCAGTAGAATGTGCAACAAGATTTAGAAGGACGTGGGTCCTCTACTAGAGAGCAAAGTCGGAGCCCACTCCTAGGGGGAGAATCATGTTGAGTAGGAAGTGGTGTCCATTGGAGGACCAAGTATTAATCCTAGGATGGAGGTCTAGAGGTTTGATAGAGAATCTGATATTGGGAATCATATCATAGAGTTAATGAGGCTCAAACCATCTCCATTCTTAGGAGAAGCAGATGGGGCAGTTATAGAGTCTTGGCTTTTAATCCTTGAGAGGTGTTTCAGGTTGCATAATTATGGCAGAAACCTTAGAGAATGATTTGTGATTCTCTTATTTAGAGACCAAGCATCCACTTAGTGGAGGCACGAGGAGTCCAAGGGACACTATGACATTAATACCCTTACTTGGGAATCTTTCCTCAAGCCTTTCAAATCCTGTTATGTCTTAGAGAAGTTTAGGCAGCACCGTATTGATGAGTTTCATGATCTTTGGCAAAAGGGACTTTCAGTAGCCCAATATGAGGGCAAGTTTCTTGATCTCCTAGCTTATGTGGAATACATGGCAGACAAGAAGCTGCAGGTAAACAGGTTCATCAAGGGTTTTAATCCTATGATTTCAGATAGGGTACACATGGTACCTTTAGGGAACTTGAGGTTCACCATGGACAAAGCATTAGTAGCCAAAGAGATAGTCAGAGGACCACAAAATGCTAGGATAGGGCTCATAACTATAATCTCATACATTAGGTTATAGGTAATCAAAGATCCCCATGGAAGGGTAATCAGAGGAACTCCTCAGGGACATTAAGAACCCTGCAACTGCAATAGCCACAATAGTCTAAGAAAGACCAGAGACTATAGGCACCATGCACACCCCCAATGTGGACCCAATAGTGCTCTATAGGTGGGTACAATGGGTCCTTTAGGACTCTAGGCTCACAGTACTCTAGACCTTTAGGTGTACAAGTTCAGTCACATGGACCATGTTACACTTGTGGTGCCTTGGGACACTTAGCTAGAGAATGTTCTCAGGATGGTAGTCAACATGCAATGATGTCACAACCAATAGTTTAGGAAAGGGGAAAGTCCCACATGGTGTTTGCAGTGGTTTATAACCGCCTAGAGGAGCATCAGGCCTCCATCTTTGAGGCCACAAGTGGGGTCATACAAATAGTTGGCTATGGAGCCCATCCGTATTATGACTCGACGAATTCTTACACTTTGAGGCAGGGTGCTGGACCAGGTTAGGGTCTAGTGGGATTTCTATGTCAAGGTTATAGCCTCTTGGGAGGACATAGCACAAATGAGATCATAGTACCCTCACCTCTTCCATAACCTCAAGGAGGAATTTCATGCCTAGAGGGGGTGGATGTAAGACCTACCTCAGACATTCCTTGTTTCACTGCTTTATTTTTTATGCTTTTAGTACTTAGACATGCTTTGAATTTTGAAACTCTTATGTATTTGAGGATCTATTGAATCCTATGTTATATATTTAGTACGTAATTATGTAATCAGGGTACACTCCAGATACTATATGTTTTTTTTATGTTTCAGTTTATAATGATGTCATGTATGAGATTAATTGTGTAGATGTAATTGTGATGGAAATTGGTTTAGGAAATTGATGATATATTTATTTAAGTTTGCATGAAGATATAGTTTACATGAAATGTATTATTGATGTCATATTATGCTTTCATATCATGTTATTTTGGACCTACTGATGTGTGCAATGAGTGTGTAGGGATAGTTGACCATGGATCTAAATTGGGGACCCAGTATTGGAACCTATGTTATTTTCTGTGCATTCCAAGGTCCTATTTATACAAGGAAATGTGGACCTCATTGTATATGTGTTTTATTCATAAATGTGGTTTGCATGTGTGTAAACAACTACATTTGATAGCTATTTCTACCTTTAATTTTGACCAAGGCCTTTTTTGGCTTGTTAGATTACTATTTTTTTGTTTATGACCCTGATTTTGTCAAAATTTTGACTATCCTGAGTTTGTCGAAAGTTTGATGAATATGGGATATAAACAAAAAAAAAGTGAAAAGTGAAACTCATTTTTTAGTTCACTCATGGGTGGGAGGAGGGCATTTCCAAGAATCCAATGAAACTTGCAGGATAGGGTAGGTGAATATAATCATTTCCATGAATGTAGGGTTTGAGTTGAGTGATCTTAGTATGGAAATGAAATACATTTGAAAGTTTTAGAATCCATGTATTTGATTCTTGCGTAGTAATATTATGATATGATCAGCTATGAGAGGTGTGCATTTATTATTGATTTTATAAACTATTACCTTTATGGATATCACTCATTGATAATTTTGGTTGCTATCGCAACCTTAAATATTCAAGTGTAGGCATTATACAACAGATCAGAGATGGCACCATATATCAAGCATAAATCATAATTCCATATCAGAGACGGCCCTAGAATCGAAGATTGCATAAGTCATATCAACTATCAAGCATATTAGAGACAACACTATCTACCATTGATTATCCTATCATAATAGCATATATTTCATTGTCTATCGGAGCCAGCTTGTAGGGTATGTGCATATTCCATATTGTTATTTTAGAGACAGCCATTAATATATATTTGAACTGCTAAGTATCTATTATAGTCATAACCTTGTTAAGATTCATTGTATTCCATTGTGGCATTGGGAATACAATTGTAAATATATATTATTCCAACTTCATTCATTGCATAATTGTTGCATCATACTACATTGTTCATTTATACTGCATACTTGCACAATAATTCATTAGTTCAATTTATCAATTTTAGCATTTGGAGTTACCAGTCATATATATAATTGCATTATCCTTCAATAGTTCATTTCATAGAACTTGGAATTACCAGTCAGATATACCTTTATAGCTCTGCATTCATAATCACATAGATTTAGCCATAACATTGCATTAGATCACGTAGTGTCCAAGATAACATAAAAAGGGGACATTACAATCAATGTCACCAAATTTACATCTACGGAAGTATAAGTACTCAAAGAATAAATGAGTCACCAAATTCCTTCCTTTCACTTTCTTCTAAACCTTAAGGGATTAATATGTTGTGATACTGATTGTGGTAGAAAGTGAAATTATTGGTATATTAGGTTGAACTGAGACATCAATGTTGATGTTTTCTTCAATTTCTTAGTTTCATCATGATCAATTTTAACCATTTCCTTGTCTTCTTCCTCCACAAATGATATCATGTGAATCCTTACCAAATTTTACATGTGTCCATATGACCATAACTCTTTACACTTGAAATAAAGTCCCATTGAGCTTGAATCAACAAAGAAAGCAGGGTTTACGATTCCTCCATTGGGCAGTCCAGAAAGTAAAATTAGGGTGAAATTATTTTTCACAATATCTTTTGATTCTTCCTCTTTTTCCAGACTGGATTTCAAGATATTTCCTCTTGTAAATAAGCTCCTAATCAAGCTTTGAATATGCTTCTTCTTGTTGGACACCTTCTTCAAGAATGATAAGGTTTAAAAACTTTGAGATACCTGTAATGGGTTCTTTCATTCCATCAATATAATTAGCCAACTTCCCTTCATGAAAAAATATGCTACACAAGCAAGCTACCTTGGCAGAATTCCATATACTAGTATCTCATCATTTCATAGTCTTGCAAACCAAGAAGTAACCTTTATGTTTGTAGGCCTCAAAATTACAATAAAACACAGTCACAAACTGGTCCTGTGTGTTAATTTCCAATTTTTTGGTTAACCACATGCATTATATTCTTTTTGTTTACATTCACCATCTGCCACCAATCAAATGCATGCACATCAAGATGTGAGCTGGAAAATTAGACTTTCAAAGTCCTCCATACGAATCAACTGGAAGAAAAAAAAAAGTCTCCAACTTCAAGCCCTAGGTTCAATCTCTTCATTTATCCAATCAAATTCAGGAATGTAAATTTTCTAGGAAACCTTTGATTTGAACAATTTATTTGATTAAACTATCTTCCAGAAAAACAATTTAAAAAAATAATTTCAATTTTCATTTAGCTTCTCTCCTCAGATCTAATGGTCAACCATACTCTTCCTCTTCATATTGCTTTATTAGAAAGACACATAGATAACAGAGGGAGACGGTGAAAGTTTTAAATTGGGTCATACCAGAAGTAGACCAACACCTAGCCAACTACAACAATTGTTAATGAAAATATTTCTTCTTCGGAGGGTCTTCTGAGACTTATTAATCGATGTGGATCTTCTGCATAATTTATACATGCACCCTTATCGTCTGAAAACACTTGTTGATAATGTATTCCTTGATATTTTTTCCTTCTTACAACATCACACTCTATATTCCTCTCTAGATGTATAAGAATCCTCATCTTCTAAAGAAGAATTTATGGTTAACGTATTAATGTCTTCCTCTTGATTAGAATGTTTTTCATTCCATTCTATACAAGGGATAATTACAACATTATAATATTATTTCTAAGGTTCAAACAATTGGTGTATTCATATTTGAATTAAGTTCTCTTTTGTAGTTGTTTCCTCTGTTTTATGTAGATTATAGTCCACATATTATTTAAGTTAGACTTTTCCCCCTATCTTAGGGTGCTAGTAGAAGTGAGCTAGCATAAGGAAGATTTTTTCTTCGAAAGGTAGCAAATCCCTTGCTCTACAAATACAAAGTGGTATATTTTTCCTAGAAAATCAAAATGAGCTATGATGGTCATGAAAATTTGGAAGTAGTCCATGAAGACAGTTATGATAGTCAAAGTGTAAAGACAGTGCTTAGAGTTGCAGACTAGTCCAACGACATCAAAACTCCAAGAAAAATTATATTCATAATGTCTTTCATAAGCAGCAAGGTATAAGGCAATGCTTGGAAAACTAGGATGCATGGTGAGAGTGGTTTCTATGGCCGTAGAGAATTGGTGTTATGTTGAGTCACA
>MU227142.1:3521311-3535318 GCA_018584345.1 Thuja plicata | reverse complement strand
TGGTTCCTCTTCTGACAATAGGAACATGGGGGGTTCTGAGTCTTCTGAGTCTCCTTCTTAGAAGGAGATGGTGAGCCTGTAGAGTGCTGAGAAGAGGAATCAGATATCTGCTTCGGCTTCACCTTCTATGTGTCCTGAGATGACTTGGCAAGCAATGCCTGTGACTGTGAACCTGTAAGAGAATCTATCTGACTGAGCTTGGACTGCTCACGAGTTAACCTGTCACAAAAGGTCTCAAAAGAGGGCATGACATGCCGAGTACCCAGTGCATCCATAGTGGAGTAGAAGGTAGAAGTGAAGATCTGATAAGGACCACGAAGCTTGGAGAGTATCAGGAAGATACACTCATCATCTGACTTCGTCTTTCCAGCAACCTGTAAGATAGATCGAAGAGACTTGAACTTCATTAGGAAGTCCTCAATGCAAGTGAATGAGTCAGGTGCCAAGGAGGTGAACTATGCATCTATCTGGAGAATCCTGAACTGATCCATGATACCAAACAAAGTGGAGAACTTGTCCCACATATCCCTGGGTGTAGTCAGGCCATCTAGGTGGAACAACAACCCATCTGAAATATTCAAGGCAATAAGGCCCATTGCCTCATCCATCCTATTCCTATGCATGAGAGCCTCATAAGGCCTCTGAAGAACTGGCTGCACTGTATCCAGGCATGACCATAAACCTTGTGACATGAGGAGTCTGGTCATTCATGGCTTCCACACATGGTAATTGTGTGGAGTGAGAAGCTCAACAGATGATGTGTCTGCCATAGTGCCCTATACTTGGGCTGATTTTTGAATTAAGTTTGCTTTCAGAACTAGACAGAAGATGCAGAAGGGCTTTTGTTTTGTGTGATACAATGTATTGTTTTCCTGAGATATATGATAGAAAATCAAGAAAGAACACCCCCCACAATTGATAAAACCCAATTCCAGTGCAATGTTGAAAGCTTGAAGGAAAGAGAGTGCAATAAATGCTTTAGAATGAAAATTTGTGTACCTTGACTTTGAGGCACAAAAAACAGCATCAAACGGAATAATCAAGAGAAAATACCTATACCAAAGCGACAGTCTCAGAAACACCTTTCCGACGATATTTTGTTTTGCGAAAACGGACACCGTATGTCCAAGTTATGGCCAAAAATGTGACAGGAGGTCCAAATAAAGAGCACTCTGGAAAAAACCAGTGACGGAAAAAAATTTGACGGCCGTTTGACCGTCACAGACCTGTCGCTGACGTCAGCATGACATCATCATAGAAAATTTTGGCGGCGTTCATAAAATTCGAAAAAACGCTGAAAAAATTGAAACTGGCCGGAAAATTAAAAACTGGCAGCTGACGTCAGCTCCGTTAGCAGACCGGTGGTGAGCCGGTGGCGGGCTGGTGGCTGCCTCCGGTTGCGGCCGCTCCCGGGCGGTGGCAGAAGCTCGGGCGGTGCCGCTGGTAGCTCCGCCGGTGGTAGCGGCCCGTGAGCTGCGCGCGGAGGGAGCAGCTGGGCGCGGGCCAAGCTGAGGAGGCGGCAGGGTGGTGCCGGGGTGGCGCGGTGGTGGCGCGCCCCTGTGCACCAAAAAAAACCCTTTTTTAAATATTTTTTTGATGATTTCACCTCGGGAAATGTGTCTGTACGGCCACAGGAAGCCATAAAAAAATTCCATGATGCCCCGGAGGCCAAATAGGTCAAATTTTATATCAAAATTCATCGGATCGACCCTCTGAATTCAATGGAGAGGTCTGTTTTGGCTTAAATTGCTCTGAAAAATTGAAACCCTCCAGATCCGATATAAAAAAATGCCAGAAACCCCAGAAAGAGAGGGCTTGATCCACAGCTCCAAACAGACTTGAACAAGCTGCAACAGCAAGGCTCTGATACCATGTAGAAACTGATGATAGATCAGATTCGACTCCAAGATCTAGCTGCATGCAAAATCTTGTCACAAGAAATGAAGCAAAAGAAGGAAAAAGCAAAAACTCAGATTTTACTCAAAAGGTGAGAGCAAAAATATTATCTAAATTAATGAATGACAAATACAAAGTTTGACCTTATAATGGTGAACAAACCCTAAAACTAAAAGCTAGGTTGCGCATTATTAATTAATAACTAATTAATGATGCACCTAAGAGAAAGCATAAGCTAAAAGAGTAATAATACTCTAACACCTTTGTCAGCTTGCATCCAATTTCCATAGGTTTTCCAACTATCTTGGAATCTTCCATCTTGAATATCTTTAGCACTTCCTTGATGTATTTGGATTGTGTGATATATATGCCAGCATCTTGTTGAAGAATCTGTAGACCAAGAAAGAATTTGATCTCCCCAAACATTAACATCTCAAACTCTTTTCTCATTTCATTAGCAAATTATTTTCATAACATATCATTACCACCAAATATGATATCATTAAAAAATATTTCAGCAATCAGAATGTTATCATCAGTATCTTCTTTTAAATGCAGATTACTATTTTCACTTGTTCTTACAAATCCAATGCTGATGAGATAGGAGTGAAGTCTTTCATAAAATGCTCTCGGTGCTTGTTTCAATTCATACAAGGCTTTTTGTAGTCTACAAACGATTTTTCTCTTGTTTGGATCAAAAAACCCTTCTGGTTATTCAATGTATACTTCTTCTTCTAGTATTCTATTTAGGAATGCAGATTTGACATCCATTTGGTATACCTTGAATCCTTTCTATGCAACATAAGCAAGTAAAATTATGACTCCTTCTATTCTATCAATGGGTGTAAAGGTTTTTCCATTATCAATACCTTCTTCTTGTGCATACCCCTTGCATACTAATCTTTCTTTGTTCCTTCTGACTTCTCCATTCTCATTCAGCTTATTTATGATTATCCATTTGGTATCGATGACATTCTTGTCATCCGGTCTAGGTACTAATGTCCATTTTTTGTTCTTCTCAATCTTTTCTATCTCTTCATTCATAGTACTAACCCATTCTTCATTTTCAAGTGCAGTATTAACAGTTTTAGGCTCAAAATCATAAATTAAACATCTAGTGTTTAGTGACTTACTTCTTATTCTCATTCAATCCTTTTTATCTCCAATGATCTGGTTCTGTGGATGGTGTCTTCTGACATACTTGGCAAGTATTGGTTCACCTCTTTTTTCATCATTCTAATCATCATCTCTCGGTACATTATCTTGAGTAATTTCCCAATTTTTTATGTTTGCAGCCTCATGCTCAGGTGTATTATTTTGTCACTTAGGAGCGATACATTATAGCTCGGGCAGAGTGTTAGGTTGTTCACTATAGACAAACTTGTTGTATTCTTCTAGTTCCTTTCTAATTTCCTCATCATTTTTCTCAGCAAATTCATCTACTTTGACATTTGCATTTTCAATTATTTTGTTAGAGGATTTCTTAAGACATTTATAACCCTTTCTCTTGATAGAATGCCCTAAAAATATTTCTTCTTCACCTTTGGAGTCAAGCTTTTCATTTCTATCATCTTTCAAAATATAACATTGACTTCCAAAATTTCTAAAGTAACTTACATTGGGTGTATGTCCATACCATACCTCATAAGGTGTCTTATTGGTGTCTTTCTTTAATTGAACTCTGTTCAATGTGTAGACAACAATACTGACAGCTTCTCTCCATCATTTTTGAGTGATGCATTTCTCAATCATTAGTCTTCTGGCACAATCAACAATGGATCTATTCCTTCTTTCAGCAATCCCATTTTACTGTGGTGTTCTTGGTGCAGAAACCTATCTTTGAATTTCATGCTAATTACAAAAGTTATTGAATTAATCAGAAATAAATTCTCCTCCTCTATCTGATCTTAATTATTTTAGTTCCTTGCCACTTTTTTCTACAATAGATTTATACCATTTAAACATCTTAAATGCTTATAATTTCTCTTTTAACAACATAATTGTCATCATTCTAGAATAATCATCTACAAAGAGAATGAAGTATTTCTCTCCATAGTAGCTCTTTATTCTCATGGGTCCAAATAGGTCAGCATGGACTAATCCTAGAATAGTATTAGATGTGTAGGTTTTGATCTTGAAACTAGACTTTTTCATTTTACCTTTTTGACAATTCTTACACATGACATGGTCAAGCATTGACATTCTTGGTAAGCCTCTTACTTTCCTTTTCTTTCTTATCCTAACTCTATTGTCAAACTTCACATGACATAACCTTTTATGCCATAACCATATGTCTTTGTATCTAGAAATTAAACAAGTGGTGTTTATATCATTAAGATAGAATAGGTTACCTTTTGTCTATTCACCAGTTCTGATCAACCTTCCTGATTGATTAAAGATCTTTTCCTTTTTGTTCTCAAATGCAACTCGATGACCTATGTTATTCAGCTATGAAACACTCAATAGATTATAGTTAATTCCTTTCACCCAATATGAATTTTCACATCTAATAATATTATTCAACATTATTTTTCCTTTACCTTCAACTAGACAAGGTGAGTCATTACCCATTCTTACTGATCCACCATTATAATACTCAAAATTTTCAAACTTCTCCTTATCTCTAGTCATGTGGTGAGTACAACCACCATCAATAATCTAGACATCATTCTTACTAACAATAGATATGAGTATAGTTTCTACATACCTTTCCTCTTCGTCTGAATCATCCTTCATAGAAACAAATACCACCTCAATATCTTCATCAAATTTGGTGTCAGTATTTTTAGCTTTGTTCTCAGCCAGGTAACAAGCTTTCCTCCCTTTTTCCTTATAGTCTCATTTGTCTCTTCTATCAGATTGTTGGTTTCTTCATTAATCTTTGTCATCACCTCTATCAAACTTCTTTTCATATGATTTGTCACTATTTTTCTCTTCTTTTCTTTTGTTAGGACATCTAGCAGCAAAGTGTCCAATCTCTTTACAATTAAAACATACAAGTGGTAGTTTACCTTTGTATCTACCTTTTCCTCTTTGCAATCTTCTAGCCATTAGTGCTTCAATCTCATCAAGTTCTTGGTCATCACTATCACTTTCAATATCATTTCTCATAGTGTGTTTATGACTTGACTTACTTATTTTCAAAGATGATTTGAATGTAGACTCAATAGATGGTAAGACATTGTTGTCAAAGTTATTCATCTCAAATGAAATAAGTCTACCAATCAGACTATCTAGAGTCACATTATTATTTTATACTGCTCTTATTTCTTGTATAGCAAATACTCTAATAGCATAAATAAGTAGTAAGGTTCTTAGGATTTTACTTACCACTATTTATTCTTTAAGTACACCTCCTACTCTTTGGATAGCATTGACCACCTCTTTAATTTTGCAGCTATACTGAGTGATTTTTTCTCCTTCTCTCATTCTTAGGTCATCAAACCTTCCTCTTAGGCTTTCTTCCTTAGCTCTTAGCACATTTGCATCTCCTCCATGTACTAGCTTCAATTTGTCCCACATTTGCTTTGCAGTGGTGATGTTTTGACATCTTCAAATTCAGCTTCAAAGAGAGAGGAAGAAATTTATATCATCTTAGAATTGTGTTCATACTTTTCTCTCAATTGATCAATTGTATGAAGTCCTATAGGAAACACATATTCAGTATCCAAGTATTGAGTAACATCATTTCCAATACATGATAGGTGGAGTCTTATCCTACTTTTCCATGATGCAAATTTGTCTTTGTTCAACTTAGGCACATCCCTTTTTCTCATCTTTTGCTTCACTCTTTAAACTCCCTTTCTAAGCACACAAGCTTTGATACCAATTGTTAGAATAACTGAGAGGGGGGTGAATCAGTGGCCTCAAAAATTAATCCAATAAACCAACCAAAACTTTATATCTCAAATATAAAACCTCTAGTTATCTTCAGTTCTACAAGATGTATGTCTTTAAACAATCTTATCAAATAACTACTGCTCGAAGTTCACTGTTTATCCTTAAACTTAAGCTTTACCGAATATTAGTCTTAGCCTTTACCAAAATACAGTAAATAACTTAGTGTTTATCGATCAATCCTATTTTAGTAATGTGTATAGAAAAACATTGAATCAATGAACCATATACACATTTGACACATGAATTTTTAACATGGAAACCCTGTTAAGGGAAAAACCACTTGCGACCGGTAACCTAAAATTTTTACTCTTCTAAAGTGAGCTCGGTGAAGAGCCAACCCTGTTAAAGGTTACAAACACACTGTTAAGTGTGACCTTGTTAGAGGATTTAAATGTAATAGTTTATCACTTGATATCTGGAATTCACTATGCTATCTTCATGAATAAACCTTTTGATACTCCTTGGGATGTATCTGATGAACCATAACTGATTAAGCATTTGAAGATGTTAAGTTGATGATCACTGAGATGTAGAAAATTAATGCAAGACAATAAATCAGTAATGGATTGTATTGTCATTGATGTCAAATTGATATAATTTGATTGGTTGTATACATTATGTCAAATACTTTAAAGAACTAGAGAGATAAAGGTTATGCTATCAGTAATGCATAAAATTTCAGTATTCAAAAAGTGACAATAGACACTGATGGACAGTGCACACTGACGGATGGAGAAACCCCAAAAGAAGAGTCACAAAGATACCCAAGAAAGAAACCCAAGCAAGCATTACCGATGACTAGAACCAAAAGCATTACTGATGGACGAAACCACAGTGTTACCCAACGAGAAGAACCACAAGAATTACCAATGAGAAGAACCACATTGTTACCTAACGGATAGACAACCCCGACGGACAGACAACCCTGATGGACAGAGATGCCCGAGGACAATTGAAGTCAAGACCAAGCCTAACAAGGATTTAAACACCACAAAGAATAGAAGTTTATAAACAACAATAGACTTAGCTAACAAGAGCTGAAGATGGATTTAACTAGTTGATTACATTGTTTTTATCGACAAGTTAAAAGCCAGAGATAAGATAGAGTTTTAAATTGTTTTATTCTATTTATCAAGGAGAAATCTATGGGATAAACTAAAGCTTACATTTAAAACAAGAATGACAAGATTTCTAGATCATGCCAAGAATAATAAATTCAAGGACTTAGAAACAGTTAAATTATGTCTATAAAGAGACAAGCTAATTCATTATGAATTAAGGGGAGTGAATAGGGAAGAAGATGTTGAAGAGAAACTAATGAAGAAAGAAATCTTCAATCAGAACTGATCAATCAAGCTAAAGAATAGAGCTAATTCTGCAAACATCGAGCAACAGAGAAGCACAACATCACTGAGAAGAAAGAACTGGAGCAAAGGTATTGAAGAGAACCATTGATTAAAAAGGTATTATGAGCTTACAATAGATCTAAAAATCTGCAAGTATATAGTTGTATTTATGAATAGATCATATATTGTTTCAGTTTAACCATTGGATTAGAAAAGTCCCTTAACCGAGTAGGATCTAAACAAATCCTTTATATATTGAGATACATCCCAAGGAGTATCAAAATATTTATCATGAAGATAGCATAGAGAGATGCCAGATATCAAGTGATAAACTATTAGTGTTAAATCCTCTAACAAGGTCACACTTAACAATGTGTTTATAACCTTTAACAGGGTTGTCTCTTCACTGAGCTCACTTCAGAAGAGTGAAAATTTTGGGTTACCAGTCCCAAGTGGTTTTTCCCTTAACAGGATTTTCACGTTAAAAATCCATGTGTCAGATGTTTTTATGAGTCATTTCTTTCATGTTTTTCTTTACACATTACTAAAATAGGATGATCGGTAAACACTAAGTTATTTATTGTATTTCGGTAAATGATAGACTACTATTTAGTAAATCTTAAGTAAAAGGATTAAAATTGAACTTTGAACTGTAGTTATTTCATAAGATTATTTCAAGACATACATCTTGTAGGACTAAAGATAACTAGAGGCTTAATATTGTGGTACTAAGTTTTTTGGGTTGATTTATTGGAATATTTTTGAGGCCACTGATTCACTCCCCCCCCCCCTCATAGTTATTCTAACAATTGGTATCAGAGCTTGTGTTCTTAGAAGGAAGGTTTCAAGACCTAAGAAAAAGATCACAAGATGAGAAAATTTGAAATGCCCAAGTTGAACAAAGATAACTTTGCATCATGGAAAAGCGGGATAAGACTCCAGCTATCAGGTATTGGAAATGATATTACTCAATACTTGGATACTAAATATGTGTTTCCTATAGGACCTCACACACTTGATTAATTGAGAGACAATAATGAGAAAAATTTCATGATGATAGAGATTTCTTCTTCACTCTCCGATCTTGAATTTGAAGATGTCAAAACCTGTACTGCTGCAAAGAAAATGTGAGATAAATTGAAACTAGTACTTGGAGGAGATTCTAATGTACTAAGAGCTAAGGTAGAAAGCCTAAGAGGAAGGTTTGATGAACTAAGGATAAAATAAGGAGAAAATATCACTTAGTATAGCTGCAGATTTAAAGAAGTAGTCAATGCTATCCAAGGATTTGGAGGTGTACTCTAAGAAGAGACAGTGG
This sequence comes from Thuja plicata, assembly GCA_018584345.1. Classification (NCBI taxonomy): domain Eukaryota; kingdom Viridiplantae; phylum Streptophyta; class Pinopsida; order Cupressales; family Cupressaceae; genus Thuja; species Thuja plicata. The sequence continues at coordinate 3,526,858 of MU227142.1, read as the reverse complement.
TAAGTAACATCCTAAGAACCTTACTACATGTATATGCTATTATAGTATCTGATATATAAGAAATGAGAGAAGTAGCAAAAAATAATGTCACTCTAGATAGTTTGATTGGTAGACTGATTTCATTTGAGATGAATAACTTTTACAATAATGTCTTACCATCTATAGAGTCTGCATTCAAATCTTCTTTGAAAATAAGCAAGTCAAGTCATAAACACACTATTAGGAATGATAGTGAAAGTGATAGTGATGATCAAGGACTTGATGAGATTGAAGCACTAATAGAAAGAAGATTGCAGAGAGGCAAAGGTCGATACAAAGGTAAATTACCACTTGTATGTTTTAACTGTAAAGAGATTGGAAACTTTGCTGCAAGATGTCCTAACAAAGAAAAGATGATAGAATTAATGATAGATCATATAAAAATAATTTTGATAGAGGTGATAATAGAGATTACCAAAGAAATAGACACTTTGATAGAAGAGATACCCAAGAATACAAGGACAAAGGGAATAAAGTTGGTTACCTGGCTAAGAACAAAGCTAGAGACACTGACACCGAATCTGATGAAGACATTGAGATGGTATTTGTAGCCATGAAGGATGATTTAGATGAAGAGGAAAGGTATGTTGAGACTGCACTCATATCTAAGGTTAGTAAGATTGATTTCTAGATTAAGATTGATGTGTGGATTAAGAAAATTTTGAAACTTTTGAGTATTATATTTGTGGATTAGTAAGAATGCGTAATGACTCACCTTGTCCAGTTGAAGGTAAAGGAACCATAATGCTAAATAATCTGATCAGATGTGAAAATGAATACTGGGTAGAAGGACCTAATTATAATCTATTGAGTGTTCATAGCTGAATACCACAGGTCACCGAGTAGCATTTGAGAATAAGAAGGAAAAGATCTTCAATAAATCAGGAAGATTTTTCAAAACTGGTGAACAGACAAAAGGTAACCTATTGTATCTTGATGATATTAACACCACTTGTTTAATGGCTTGAAACAAAGAAATGTGGTTGTGGAATAATATATTATGTCATGTGAATTTTGACAACATGATTAACATAAGAAATAAAAGGAAAGTAAGAGGCTTACCAATCATATCAAAGCCCGACCATATCATGTGTAAGAATTGTCAAAAAGGTAAAATAACAAAGTCTAGATGCAAGAGAAAAACCCATACATCTAATGCCATTCTATAATTAGTCCATATTGATTCATGTGGACCCATGAGAACAAAGAGTTTCCATGGAGATAGATATTTCATTCTCTTTGTCGATGATTATTCTAGAATGATGATAGTTATGTTCTTAAAAGATAAATCAGAAGCATTCAAGATTTTTAAATGGTATAAAGCTATGGTAGAAAAATAAAGTGGTAAGGAATTGAAATGCTTAAGATCAGATAGAGGAGGGGAATTTATTTTAGATAAATTCACTAACTTTTGTTATGAGAATGGAATTAAAAGATAGGTTTCTGCACTAAGAACACCACAAAAAAATGGGATTGTTGAAAGAAGAAATAGATCCATTGTTGATTGTGCAAGAACACTAATGATTGAGAAAAGCATCACTCAAAATTTCTAGAGGGAAGCTATTGGTATTGTTGTCTACACATTGAACAAAGTTCAAATGAATAAAGACACCAAGAAGACACCCTATGAGCTATGATATGGTTACACACCCAATGTAAGTTACTTCAGAATCCTTGGAAGTTAATGTTATATTTTGAAAGATGATAGAAATGGAAAAATTGACTCCAAAAGTGAAGAAGGAATCTTTCTAGGGTATTCCACCAAAAGAAAGGCTTATAAATGTCCTAATAAGTCCTCTAACAAGATCATTGAAAGTGCAAATATCAGAATAGATGAATATGCAAAGAAAAATGATGAGGAAAGAAGAAAAGAACTAGAAGACTACAACATGTTTGTTTACAATGAAGAACCTAAAACTCTGTCTGAGCAATAGTGTATCACTCCTGAGCAACATAACAATGCACCTGATCATAAGGTTGCAAATATCAAAAATCAAGAAATTGCTCTAAATGATGTACCAAATGATGGAGATCAGAATGAAGGTCAAGATGATGATCAACGTGATGAAAAAAGAGGTGAAAAAATACTTTCCAAGTATGTCAGAAGTGACCATCCATAGAACTAGATCATAGGAGACAAGAAGGTTGGAATGAGAACAAGAAGTAAGTCACTGAACACTAGATGTTTAATTTGTGTTTTTGAGCCTAAATCTATTAATTCTACACTAAAAAAGGAAGAATGGGTCAGTGCTATGAATGAAGAGATAGAATAGATTAAGAAGAACAAGACATGGACACTAGTACCGAGACTAGATGACAAGAATGTCATCTGTACCAAATGGATATTCAGAAACAAGCTAAATGAGAATGGAGAAGTCACAAGGAATAAAGCAAGGTTAGTATGCAAGGGGTATGCACAAGAAGAAGGTATTTATTATGGAGAAACCTTTGCACCCATTGCTAGACTAGAAGGAGTCATAATTTTAATTGCTTATGTTGCATTCAAAGGATTCAAGGTATACCAAATGGATGTGAAATCTGCCTTCCTAAATGGAATACTAGAGGAAGAGGTATACATTGAACAAACAGAAAGGTTTGTTGATCCTGACAAGAGAAACATGGTATGTAGACTACACAAAGACTTGTATGGATTGAAACAAGCACCTAGAGCATGGTATGAAAGACTTCATTCCTATCTCATAAGCATTGGATTTGTAAGAACAAGTGAAAATAGCAATCTGTATTTAAAAGAAGATGCTGATGATAATATTTTGATTGTTGAAGTATTTGTTGATGATATCATATTTGGGGGTATTGATATGTTATGTAAATCATTTGCTAATAAGATGAGCAAAGAGTTTGAAATGTCTATGTTCGGGGAGATTAAATTCTTTCTTGGTCTACAGATTCTTCAACAAGATGTAGGCATATATATATCACACAATCCAAATACATCAAGGAAGTGCTAAAGATATTCAAGATGGAAGATTCCAATATAGTTGGAACACCTATGGCAATCAGATGTAAGATGAAAAAGGAAGATAAGTCAAATGAGGTAAATCAGACCCTATATAGATCAATGATTGGAAAACTAATGTATGTTGTTCATACTAAACCAGATATAGCACATGCAGTTATAATAGTTGCAATATTCTCTTCTAATCCCAAAGAGTCACACATGACTGTTGTCAAAAGAATTCTGAGATATCTAAAGAATACCAAGGACTATGGCTTATGGTGTAGGAAAAAGGGAAAATTTGAGCTTCAAGTCTATACACATGTTGATTGGGCTGTAAACCTAGATGACAGGAAGAGAAAAATTGGAGGAGCATTCTTTATGGGTGACAAACTTGTCACATGGATCAGCGGGAAAAAAGGATGCATCTCACAATCTACTGCAAAAGTAGAATATGTGGTTGTTGCTGCAAATTACTCAAATATTGCATGGATCAAACAATTACTAGAAGGTATGAATATGAAAATTCTTGAACTAGTGATTATCTATTGGGATAATACATGTGCAATAAACATATCAAAGAATCCAGTCATGCATGATAAGACTAAGCATATTGCTATCAAGTATCGTTACTTAAGAGAACAAGTGCAAGAAAAAGAGGTGATACTGGAATACGTTCAATCCAAGGAATAATTAGAAGAAAAATTCACCAAGCCATTGCCTAAAGATACATTTGAGTACTTGAGATAGAGACTAGGGGTCCGACCCTTTGTCTATTAGTCACTAAGCTGACTGGAGGTTGCATTAGCCCATACACAAATCATAAGATCATTCATGTTGATGCAAGAAAAGAAATGGACTGCAAAGATACATCTATACACAAAAAGGTACTTATTGTTAGAATACTTCAGAGATAACTGAGAGGGGGGGGGGTGAATCAGTTATTTGCAACTTTAAATCTTTATCTTGTACTTATTAATCTAGATTGATACAAAGTAAATGCACATATAGATAATACTTTACACAACACATCAATTTGGTTATGGGGAAACCAAATGGTAAAAACCTCGGTGCGAATTAGTACCCATAAAGAACTATACTATTTATAGTGATCCCTGTTAAAAGATCTTCCAACCCTGTTAGGAGTTGTAAATTACAATGCAGTAGTATAGTGACCTGGTTAAGGATCGGACCCTATTAGGATTCTTTTACAATAACCCTATTAGGGGTGGAGGACTCACTGTCCAAGGAATCACTGTCCAAGTGGTGAAGGCTACAACCTTCTAGTTATTTGATACACACTGTATCAACAAGATAAACTGTTGTTTGTGACACTGCTTGTCTGATCAGTTCCTTTTATGTGCTGATGCTTTAACCTCTTGTAAAGCACTATAAAAATCTTATCTGTATTCTGAAAGCTTCAGCTTCAATATCTATATTATCAACATATGATAAATATAGCTCTGCTGCTTTAACACTCTGCTCTGCTTTTCTAATCTGTGGCTTTTGCAACTCTTCTTATCACAAATGACCTTCTATAAGTACATACACCAAGTATGAGATCATGGGACCTGTATGAAAACTCTTCTTAACATCCTTTTCAGCTCTACTAAGCGCGCAAGCATAATTACAACCGCCCAAGTACTAACTGAATAGACATTTCTCTTCACTAAGTCGGCTTCATCAATTTAACCATAACTTTGCAATCTTCTTGAAACATGTTTGGTGCGTTTAGATTAATATGAAAAACTCATAACTCATCATGAATATACACACGCATATCCTGAAGATAGGTGCAACTCGATCAACACATTACATATGTCAGCCTTAAACCGTTATTCCTCCAGAACTGTAATCGTCAATAACAGAATTACATATCTTTACTAAAACTTCATATCTAGGTCTGCGTGTATGAACATAGCATAGTAAACATGTCAAAAACATGTATCTATCCACACTGGTCTTCATTTCATCATATGGATAAGTACATACATAAGTACTGTTGTGTATTATATGTTATCATCAATGACAAACATATAATCAATCAACTATTCAGAATCAAATCTCCAACAATCTCCCCCTTTGGCATTGATAGCAACATATGAAAACAACTTTTGTTCATGGTGTCTTCTTTCTTTTACAATCTTCTCAATATCCTCATCAAAGATTCATCTACACTGCTGTAGTTACTTAGACTATGTATACTCCCCCAGAGTATAAGCTCCTTGTATGTGTTCCTTGTTTAGCTCTTTGTTTGTGTTCCTTTTTTTTAGTACATACTCCCCCATTGACATCAATGGCAAAGGGTGCCATAAACCATTCTGTATAGGTACTACTCCAGAAGAAGAGTAGTCAACCATTCATCAGTCACACAAGACTGATGTACTTGCTACTTTTTCTAATCAAACTTAGTAGAGGGACTGACTCCCAACTTCTCCCTTAGATACTCAAAATTATCCTTTGCTAAAGGCTTCATGAAAATGTCTGCTAGCTGATCTTTTGTGTTTACATAATCCAATGTCACTTCCTTGTCTGCAACTTTTTCTCTCAGA
>MU227142.1:3473601-3517754 GCA_018584345.1 Thuja plicata | reverse complement strand
CATCCTTTGCAAGGTCTTTCAGAGATGGAATTACAAATTCTTGTGTAGCAATTTCAAAGATCTCAAATCCAATGCACTGTAGATGTGTTATCATTTTGTTCTTCCAATCTAGATAGTTCTCTCCATCGAACTTAGGGCTCTCTTTTCTGAAGTATGCCATCTAATCTACCTTAAGCTGTTAGGATTTCTCTCCAAGGTACTTGGCTCTGATACCAATTGTTAGAATACTTCAGAGATAACTGAGAGGGGGGGTGGGTGAATTAGTTATCTGCAACTTTAAATCTTTATCTTATACTTATTAATCCAGATTGATACAAAGTAAAGGCACATATAGATAACACTTTACACAACACATCAATTTGGTTATGGGGAAACCAAATGGTAAAAACCCCGGTGGGAATTAGTACCCACAAAGAACTATACTATTTATAGTGATCCCTGTTAAAAGATCTTCCAACCCTATTAGGAGTTGTACATTACAATGCAGTAGTATAGTGACCTGGTTAAGGGTCAGACCCTGTTAGGAGTCTTTACAATAACCCTGTTAGGGGTGGAGGACTCACTATCCAATGACTCACTATCCAAGTGGTGAAGGCTACAACCTTCTAGTTATTTGATACACATTGTATCAACAAGATGAACTGTTGTTTGTGACACTGCTTGTCTGATCAGTTCCTTTTATGCGCCGATGCTTTAACCTCTTATAAAGAAATATAACAATCTTATTTTTATTTTGAAAGCTTCAGCTTCAATATCTAGATTATCAACATATGATAAATATAGCTCTACTACTTTAACACTCTGCTCTGCTTTTCTAATATTTGGCTTTCCCAACTCTTCTTATCACAAATGACCTTCTATAAGCATATACACCAAGTATGAGATCATGGGACCTATAGGAAAACTCTTCTTAACATCCTTGTCAGCTCTACTAAGTGCACAAGCATAATTACAACTGTGCAAGTACTAACTGAATAGATGTGTCACTTCACTAAGTCGGCTTCATCAATTTAACCATAACTTTACAATCTTCTTGAAACACATTTGGCACATTTAGATTAATATCAACAACTCATAACTCATCATGAATATACACATGCATGTCCTGAAGATTGGCACAACTCGATCAACACATTACATATGTCGGCCTTAAACTGTTATACCTCTAGAAGTGTAACCGTCAATAACAAAATTACATATCTTTACTAAAAGTTCATATCTAGATCTGCGTGTATGAACATAGCATAGTAAACATGTCAACAACATGTATCTATCCACACTGGTCTTCATGTCATCATATGGATAAGTACATATAGAAGTATTGCTATGTATTATATGTTGTCATCAATGACAAACATACAATCAATCAACTGTTCAGAATCAAATCTCCAACACTGATCTCCACCAAAAACCAGAGGTATTTATTGGCTAATACAGAGCTACATTGCTAATGGAAAGGGAAATTCAAGGAATTTATTAAACAAAGAGAAAAGAGATATGACTTTGGCATTGTTGTCAAAGGGAGAGATTATATCCAGATGGGAGAGATGTAACTGTTAAACAACTAGATTTGCACCCTTCACCCAAGCTCTCGTAGTTTTGGTAATCTAGTGTAACATGGGAATCATCTCAAGGTTGTGGGACCTTTTGCTAACTGAGATGAGACCTCCGGATTCTAGGTCGGTTCCTCTTGATATGTCACCCAAATTTGCTTCTGAACAAGAAAGTAAATCTTTGAGGGAAAAGGGATAGAATGAATGCATGAAAGGGAAATCACTGAAAGTAAATTATCCTACTAGGTGATACACCAAAAGTAACCTAAATAACAATACATTGACTAATCTTAGCATGAAAACCTTGGAACTAGGAGAACACAACTTCCTAGATAGGTTTGCATAATTATTTCATAGAGAGGCCCGAGACAAATAGAGGCTATTCAGGGAAAGAAGTGATTTCACAAACAATAGCGTAATTACTATAAGTAGACACTGACTATGACCTGTAAACAGACATCCAATTTTGCAATTTGGCACATGAATGAGACAAAATGATAGGGGACTGTAGAATATCCAAAAACTCATCTAAATCAAATCATCCAGAGTAGTACACACTATTGCAAAAGAAAGAGGGCTCAAAGACTTCAATGTTTCACTAGAAATCACTCAATATATTCTAATTTAGTAAGAAATATTTAGATAAGGAAGCCCAGGGACAAAAAAGATGTCACAAAAAGCCTCTGTAATATCTAAACATCAATGAAAGATTACAAACTACAGAAATCAGAGGGAAAAAAGAATGCCACAGATAATTTCTAAGTCTGAAAAACTCTTCGATCTCTAAAGTTCTCAAAACTGATATATATACACTCCCTAGCACGCATGATTGGAGTCAATCTGATCTTGTTAGGGTTGCAATTGATTACAAAAGGATTTCTCAGAAACCCTGAAATTGTCAATTTCTTTCATAAATGCATTCTAAAAATATCCTTGATCGATCTGATATAACTTCTGAAATCTTCCCACCTTCATCAATTTTTCTTTTACGAAGTCGGCCAATCTATCTACCTCTTTGCAAGCTAGTTCTGCAATAACTTTTGAGATCAGATATTTGAATTTCCTTTGAATATTTAAATTTTAAGGTGGTGTAGATTTCTATATTGATGGTGGATATTTCAATCCTTCTTTCATTTTAAAATGTAGCCACTGGATCATTTTATTTACTTGAGCAATATCTCATAACCTCGGGTTAACACTTTTTCTTTGCCGCTATGTCTCCCAACCTTTCCACTAACCCTAGCTTCATCATGAGACTATGCGACAGTGTTAAAACTTCTTTAAACTATGTGGTAGTCACCAAGTCTCTGTTTCTTGATTGAACATTCCTTTTGATTACAAGACCACCCGACTAAAAAGTTGTTAACTTAACCCATCCCCAAACTTAAGTCACACCTGTAGACAAGAATTGTACTGAGTCGCGAGATCTCTAGATATTTTTCCAACTCCAGTTTGCATTAAGAGATTACCTAACTCCCCTTTGATCATCATCCAATCTAATGATCATCGTTGGGTCTCCCGATAAAAATGGAAGATGCTTTTCTTTCACGAGACTATGAGACTAGCGAGAGTTGGGGTCACCAGATGATTTGGAATGTTTTATTTCTACCATGTGACTTAGAGACCGATGCAAGGCATAAATGTGCACATGGGATTTTGAAGGAATTAAGTCACCCAAAAGTTAATAGGGATTTAGAACAGGTTTTGGGTAACTAGGGTTTTGCCAAATACGTAGATTTTTGATACTTAGATTATTTGCATGGGCAAGGGCAAAGGAGAAACTGGAGAAACTGTAAAAAACACAACCAAGATCAGAAATGAGTTCCATCCTCACAGGCTGGGCTCAATCCTCGTGGGAGCCTCATTTTACTCCACCTGTAGCCAAAATAATGGGAAAATTTGGATAACAGTAACTTGTGATGGAGAGATGACTTAAGGGAGAGAGTACATATGAAATATTAATCAAAGTAAAGAACATCATGAGGGAGAGAATACATACAAAGGGAGAGATTGTTGTTAAAGGAAAAAGAGATGATCAAGGAGAGGAATAGTCAAAGGAAGATAACACATCAGAGAAAAGATTCTACATCAAAGGGAGACACAAAATCAGAAGTTGCTACATCTATCTAGTGAAGGGATTGAATATTGAAGAGAGTACCATGAAAGAATCAAATCTAAGCTAGAAGATCTTACCAAGAGCTAGAAATTTATATTGGTTATAAAATAATAAGTTTGGTAGTTTGATGAACTACAACTTATATATTTCATATTGTATTAGTAGTAATGTAGTATCTTTCCGTCAATGCCAAAGGGAGAGATTGATGAACCATAACTGATTGAACGTTTGAAAATGTTAAGCTGATGATCAACGAGATGCATAAATTTAATGCAAGACATTAAATCAGTTAATGGATTGTATTGTCATTAATGTCAACTTGATATAATCTGATTGGTTGTATACATTATGTCAAAGAATTCAAAGAACTAGAGAGATAAAGGTTATGCTATCAGTTATGCATAAAAGTTCATTATTCACAAAGTGAAAACAGACACTGACGGATAATTCACACCAATGGATAGAGAAACCCCAAAAGAAGAGTCACAGTGATACCCAAGAAAGAAACCTGAGAAATCATTACTGACAAAAAGAACCATAGTGTTACCCAATGAGCAGAACCACAAGCATTATCGATGAGTAGAACCATAGTGTTACCTAACAGATAGACTATGCTTGAGGACAACTGAAGTCAAGACTGAGCATAACAAGGAGTTAAACACCGAAAAGAACTAAAGTTTAGAAATGACAAAAGACTTAGCTGGCAAGAGATAAAGATGGAGTTAACTAGTTGATTACATTTTTTTCATCGACAAGCTAAAAGCCAGAGATAAGCTAGAGTTTTAAAGTTGTTTTATTCCACTTATCAAGGAGAAATCTACGAGATAAACTAAAGCTTATCTTTAAAACAAGAATGGCGATATTTTTAGATCACACCAAGAACAAGAAAGTCAAGGAATTCAAAATGGTTAAAATATCTCTATAAAGAGACAAGATAATTAATTATGAATTAAGGGGAGTGAATAGGGAAGAAGATGTTGAAGAGAAACTGATGAAGAAAGAAGTCTTCAGTAGACCTAATCAATCAAGATAAATAACAGAGCTAATTCTACAGAAATTGAGTAGCAAAGAAGCACAGCATCACCAAGTAGAAAGAAGTAGAGAAAAGGTATTGAAGGGAACCATTGATCATAAAGGTATTATGAGCTTATAATAGATTTGAAAATATGCAAGTCTATAGTTGTATTTATGAACAGATCAGATATTGTCTCAGTTTAACCATTGGATTAGAAAATTCTCTTAATCAAGCAGGATCTAAACAAATCCTTTATATATTGAGATAAATCCCAAGGAGTATCAAAAGGTTTATCATGAAGATTACAAAGAGAGATCCTAGATATCAAGTGATAAACTGTTAGTGTTAAATCCTCTAACAATGTCACACTTAACAGTGTGTTTGTAACCTTTAACAGGGTTGTCTCTTCACCGAGCTCACTTTAGAAGAGTGAAAATTTTGGGTTACCATTCCCAAGTGTTTTTTCCCTGAATAGGGCTTCCACGTTAAAAATCCATGTGTCAAATGTGTTTATGAGTCATTGCTTTCATGGTTTGCTTTACACATTACTAAAATTGGATAATCGGTAAACACTAAGTTATTTAGTGTATTTCAGTAAATGATCAACTGTTATTCAGTAAATCTTAAGTAAAAGGATTAATAGTGAACTCTGAGCAGTAGTTATTTGATAAGATTATTCCAAGGCATACATCTTGTAGGACTGAAGATAACTAGAGGCTTAATATTGTGGTACTAAGTTTTTTGGGTTGATTTATTGGAATATTTTTGAGGCCATTGATTCACCCCTCCCCCTCTCAGTTATTCTAAAAGTATCTCAATATATAAAGGATAGTTAAATCCTACTAGGTTAAGAGACTTTCTGATCCAATGGTTAAACTGAAATAGTATATGATCTGTTCATAAATACAACTAAACTTTACAGATGTTCATATCTATTGTAAGCTCATAATACCTTTCTAATCAATGTTTCCCTTTTGTTCCTTTGCTCCACTTCTTTATGCTCGGTGATGTTGTTTCTTCTCTGTTGCTTAGTGTCTGCAAAAATCTTATCTTTATTCTTCATCTTGCTTGATCAGGTTTGTATGAATATTTCTTATCTTCACCAGTATTCTCTCCAGCATCCTCTTATTCTTCCCCCCTATTCATAATGAATTAGCTTGTCTCCTTTATAGACATGATTTCACTATTTCTAAGTCTTTGTATTTCTTGTTCTTGATGTGATCCAGAAATCTCACCATTCTTTATTTAAAGCATGCTTTATTTTTATCCCATATATTTCTCCTTGAAAACTGGAATAAAACTATCTTTAAAACTCTAGCTTATCTCTAGCTTTTAAATGGTCAATGAAAACAATGTAATCAATCAGTTAACTCCATGTTTAGCTCCTTCTAGCTAAGACTTTTGTCATTTTTGAACTTTAGTTCTTATCTGTGTTTAACTCCTTTTTTTCTCAGTTTAAACTTCAGTTGTCCTCGGGCATCTCTGTCCATCGAAGTTTTCTATCCATTGGGGTTTTATGTCTGTTAGGGATGTTTGTTCCTCAGGCAGAACTGTGACTTTCAGTTCTACTCGAGTATCACTTTGTTTCTTCTTGGTAATGCTTGCTCGGGTATCTTGCTCAGGTATCATTGTGAATCTTCTCTTAGGGTTCTCTATCCGTCGGTGTGCACTATCTGTTGGTGTTTGTTATCACTTGGTGTATATTTAAATTTTATGCATTATTGATATCATAACCTTTATCTCTTTGGTTCTTTGAAGTATTTGACAATATGAATATGACCAATCAGAGTATATCAAGTTGACATCAATGAAAATACAATACATTAATTGATTTAATATCTTGCATTAACTTTCTACATCTCAGTGATCATCAACTCAACATCTTCAAACACTCAATTAGTTAAAGTTCATCACTTCTATGTGTTTTGGATCTTTTTGTAAGTGTTTTCTATTATTTTGTGAATTGCATGTTTGTATCTTGTTCCTCTCTAGATCCCCAAGCTTAGGGGTGACCTTGAAAAGGTCTAGGTTGGGAGGTGAGCCTCCATGGTCAACCTCATCCAACAGGTTTCAACTGGACGTAGAATTTTGCAGATTACCCTTATGTGGAGGATGGAAACAACTGGGAAATTTATAGTTTTGTAAACTATACTGTATGAAATTTGATTGTTGCATAGTTGTATTTAATCCTTATGAATATTTGTAACCTTTAATTATTTTGTAATCTTTTATTCCATAATGTAGATGGAGATCCTATGAAAATTGTAAACATACTTTATTTAATAAATTGAAAAGAAATTGGGAATTTTATATTTTGTATGTTTTACTATTTCTTTGGATATATCTTGGATAGTTAGGGGCAAACATAGATATACCCTACTTAATATGATCAAGTTCAAAAATAAATTGATGGTATAAATGTGCTTAATAGGAAAATGGATGATCCTTATAGTGAAATTTATCTCAATTTAAATGATTATACATTATTGTTCAAATAGACAAAGTTATCATATTTTGTGCATAATGATATTATTGAATTAAAGTAGATTATCCTTTATTAAATAAAAATGGTAGTTAAAATGATCTTAAGTGTTTGATGTTCTTGGGATTCAGAATTCTACACTCAGAGTTTTTTTTCAATTTATGCAAAAAATAAATATGCTCAAAACTAAAATTTTATTCCATCATTGCCTTTAAAATAAAATATGGATTCTAACTATGCAATAAAATATAAAAAAATAACTCTCCTAGATATCCCTATTTTGTCACAGAGATAAAATCTCACCAGTCAATTCAAAAATAATAATAATAAATATACTATGCAATATTATTATTTTAAACTATGCATGTTGAAGAGAACTTAGAAAATAAAATTTACATAACTTAAAACGATGCTAACATAAAAAAATTTATTAAAAAAAAAACAAATTACTTTAAATCGGGAGCCGACATAATGCGCAGAGCACAAGGTAAGAATTTTTTTAAAAAAATAAACCTTAAAATTTGGGGTTTGGGGGCTGGCCGGAGCTACCCCCACACCCCCTCCACCTTCCACATGAGCTCGGTGGTGGCCGCAGTGGTCAAGCGGTGCCGAGCCTGTGTCACCACTGTAAATAGTGGTGGGCGGGAGTGGCGGCCACGCCAAGCTTTGACACACCACCATCATTTTTGGCCATGCGCGGGGCGTGGGTTCCGGCCCTGCTGTGGGTGGTGTTACCCTACGCACCCACCCAGACCCCATCTCCCATCTGCCTCCACCTCCAAAGCTTTAGCCGCCCTACCAAACATAGCAAAGAGATTTTTAGGGTTAGAGTATAAAGTATTTTTTTAAATAGAAAGTTTATGATATATGCATTAAGATTAGAAAGTATATATTTATGTATATTTAAGGTAGTATTTATAATGTTTAAAATAGGATATTATATGGTAAAGAATAGATTTTAAATTTAGATTTAATTTTGTTAATAGATTTGTTTTTTTAAAGATTAAAAATAGATTTGACTTATGTATGATTAAATTTGATTGTTTTAGTATGAATCCAATTTTATTAGATTTTTGAATAGAATTTAGAATTATGTAAATTTAATTTTATAATTGCATAGGTAGATTTTAAAATGATATTCTAGAAGTTGTATTTATTTAGATTAATATTTAAATCTTTTATTTATTTCTAGAAGGATTATTGAGAGTATTGAATAGATAATTTGCATTTTATCTAAGAATATTACTTATTTATTTAATTAATAATCATCGATTTATTTAGTTTCTTTAATGTTAAACTTTTAGATAAAAGGGTTAATTTTATTGTATAGACTTTTATGTAATGTTTTTAACGTAATAATTTATTAAACTATCTGTTTAATTTAAAAACCTTGATGATGCGTCTTATCGATTGTATCGTCACATTTAACTTCCTAAGGGTAATATCATTACCGTTGACTAACATCAGTCACGGTTGACTTTTCGTCAACCGTGGTCAAACTTAGTTAGACCATCTCATTTTTCATGTCCAGGTATTCCTTGTACCCTTTAGGACCTCAGTTTTTAGTTTCACACTTTTTGAAGCACGATTGACTTTTTAGTCAACTATGGTTGACTTTTGGTCAACTATCTTGAATTACATGTGAGCCTTCATTCGGGCTTAGCGAACCCTATTATCTTATTTTCATGCTTATCAGTGCATAGTTGACTTTTTGTTAACTCATGTTGACTTATGGTCAACTGTCTTGATTTGTGTGTCGATCAAAGCATGCAACTTAGGGAACCCTATAGGAGAATTCTGATAGATATTCTACATAGTTTGACTCTTCTGTTAACTATTTTTCTCTGCACCATTTTTCATGCACTTGTTACCTTTGAGGTAGTTTAGTTAACCTTTAGCGTGTTTTAAAAAAATTTGATTATGTGTTTTTGCCCAACTTTTGGGCATGACAAGTCTACTGTCGAGGCTAAGTATGTTGATGCGGCTATGAATTGTGAAAATATTGTGGATCAAACAACTACTAGAAGGTATGCAAGAAGAGATCACCAATCTAGTCACTATCTATTGTGATAATACAAGTTCTATAAATATATCAAAAAATCTAGTAATGCACTCAAAGACCAAGCACATATCTATCAAGTATCACTACTTGAGAGAGCAAGTACAAGAAAAGATTTTAATATTAGAATATGTGAATTCAAAAGAATAGATTGCTGACATATTCACCAAGCCACTACCAAAGGATGCATTTGAGTATCACAGAGGTAAATTAGGGGTCCTACCCCTATTCAAAATTCATTAAATGCAAGACGCATGTTGCATCAATTCTAGGACTCATTAGAATATCTAAATTTTGAGTTAATGTTGAGTGATCACACTTTAGGTGATGCCTAAATGTGAAAGGAATTATGTATGCAAAGTGAAATTAGTACATGCGAGGTATGATTCACTACCTAAACCATATTTTGGGAGTATGGATCTTTGGCATTGTTGTCAAAGAGGGAGAAGTAGGTAATTGATGACTGCACAAGGGAGTAGGTAATTGATGACTCCACAAGGGAGAGGTAAGTACAAGGGAGAAGTAAGTGATGAATACAAGTAAAGGAGACTACATGTAAGAGGGAGAATGTGACAAAAGGAAAAGAGGAAGAACAAGCTAAGAGAGAGCAAAGATATTATAGAGAGATCAGAGTATATTATCATCAATCGATAGTGTTGCAATCAATGTCAAAGAGGTAGATTGTTAACCAACTAATAGTAATAGTGATGAAGACCAAGTTCAGAAGAATACAAGAAAGTAGAATGGTTAGATCAGTTGTTAGTTTATCATTGATGTCAAGCAATTGATTTATGGTGTATATTAAGTTTCCATATCAATTAGAGAAGAACTTAAATGGGAAGTTAATAAAGATCATACAATGATAAGGAACTATTGGTATAATTTCTTTTACTTAACATGTGATGTTGTTATGTTGCTAAATTAGAAAGGTCAAGTCAGTACAGTGAACACCCTAGTTACCAAGAAGTGAATTGTTTATCATTCGAGCAAAGAAAAGAGTCACTGAGTGAAGTTAACAATAGACCAAGGTCAGTTACCAAGAAAGGTTGGTAACCAAGCCAATTCAAACACCGAGTGAAGATAGTCACCGAAGTTACTAAGCATGAAAAAGAGTATGACCATAGATTAGATTCAAGAAGCAGAATCAATTTAATGCAAAGCCACAGAGATCAAGAATATGCTAAGGACAAAGGAGAAGTTTTTTACAAGATATATGATCATGAAAAGTCAAGTTCAAAATCAGTGATTTAGATTAAGTGGAAAAATAAAGTTGTGAGTTCCAAGAAAAGTGCAAGTCACGAAGCAAGGTTAACCTCCTAACTGAGTTAAAAATACATTGTATCAGTTCATTTGATATGATCAAATTATTGAGTGCAATTTAAGGAAAGCCTAATCAATAGGATTAAGAGGCAAAACAAAGACCTATATATTGATAAGTCTACATTTTTACATAGAGTTTCTCATGAAGTGAATAGTTTAAAAGCTACCGAGAAGAGTAGTGAAAGAGTTGGATAACCAGTCCAAAGGAGAGACTGGTGAGTTGTTGGTGCCAGTAAGTTTCAGAGAGCGAACAAGGGATCTAATCGAGAAAAGTATATGGTGCAAGAGAACCTCCCTCTACTCTTCAAATAAATCATCCTTCTAAGGTCTTTAAAGGATTCACCCAAGGGCCTCCATGCCTAAGGTTCTACAGGATGATTTCAAAAATTGTTAATAAGCCGAATTGTAAGGCCTAGTCACCCTTGGTGTCTTTATAAACCTTGGGCTTTGACTATGGTCTTGGCATGTTTTGAGTCTTGATTAGTCTAGGTGTTTTCTTTGTATTTTTAGTAATTTTTTAATTCAATAATGATCCTTAGGATCTTAGACTTAGGTCCTATTAGAGAAAAATTGCACTTTTGCAAGAAATGCAAAAAATTGCACAATGCTAGAAATTATTGTCAAGCAATTTTTACAAAAAGTTGCTAAACATGTTGTAAATGCTTCCCAATGGTCACAACCTTCAAAAATTAGTTAGATTAATTGGGTAAGGTCTTCAATAAGCCCTTTTAGGTGGGTGGAAGATATATTTTGTAATTTTGGCTTTGAAATCAATAAAAATTCCTTATTTTCTTCATATTCTGGACTGTAACAGTGCGTGTACAATTTTGTCCAGATTAAAAGAAGAAAAAGGGTGAGTTAATTAAAGTCTATCATGATATAAGGATTAGATGAAATTTTTTTGAAGTGATTTGTAGATCAAGATCAAAAGTTATACACAAATCTTCCTTGGATGCACAGAAACCCTTCCTAAACAAACAATTTTCACAAATCATGCCCTAACTTTCTTTTCCATCATGGGAATCCCTTTTCCTTTACGGGAATTCAAGTAGGTTCAATTTATTTTAATATTCCAATATCTTGGGAGAGTAGGAATTAGTTTTCTAATTTTACTTGCAAGCCCTAGACCAAGCATCTATATGTGTTTGGTTCAGTCCAGAGAAGAATGAAGTAGAAGAGGCACTTTAGGGGTGGAAAAAATCAATATAATGGTGGATTGTGATCTCTAAGGGATCCCTTTAAACATTCCAATTTGTGTCTTTTTAGAGGAGTTTGAATTGTGAAGACTTCTAGAACAAATCAACACTTTTAGGCCTAATTAGGTATATTGCAACAGTAAGCATTCAGTACTTTTTTTTGTGTTTGAGAGTCTATGTTTTTGGGGTTTAATATAAATCTGTAAAGGGTATTTGGCTATAATCTATGTTTTATAGGTCCTTTACGAATTTTTCAAACTAAGTCCTAAAAACTCTCTCTTTAGGGCTACAAGCCAGGAAGGCTTAAAGGCAAGAGTTGGTGTATAAAATCTTAGGCACTCTAAAGGGTTAGAAATCATTTCTTTTGGAGATCATTGAATTATATGGAACCTTTCCATCCCAATTCAAACACATAGGTTCCCATTTTGTGTCAAAATGAAGTAGTAGTCATTTTTCTATTGAAGAAGAGTTAGAATCCTCTAGGAGGATATGTACTTGGTGGTTGTTTGCAAGATCTTTTGAAGGTGTAGAGCACTCTTTCAATCTAGTTTGGGTGTAGAGAGGACACCTAAGGTCACACTACATCAAATTTTCCTAAATATATTAGAGCTCTGCATCAAGTGGCATCAGAGAATCAAAGATCATTGCGGAAAAATCAAACCAACACCATGGAAGGAGAAGATGATAGACTGGTGTCAAAAAGGATGACCAATGCAGAGATAGTAAGATACCTCAAAGAGAAAAGGACAAAGAATTATGAACAAAGAGACACTGAGATGTATTTGATGAGACAAAAAATGGAAGAGCTTAGGCAAGAGCTTTATAAGAAAAGTGCTAACTCTAAAGATGTTGAAGAAGGGAGTGAAGAAGAACCCCTTGAGCAGGAGGAAGATGAATTTCCTATAGATCAGAGGCTACTAATGAAGACTCTAAAGTCTATGGAGAGGAGAACCATTGATTCCAAAGCTAAGTTTCCTAATACAATGGGAAGATGGACCTAGATGTTCCAATGGATTGGGTGGATGCCCTAAATAGTTTCTTTGATTGTGAAGACATCCCTAAAAACTAGAGGATGAAGATTGCTAAGTCAAAGCTCAAAGGCTCTGCACTCACATGGTGGAACTTCACTCAAGATGATAGAGTGAAGAATGGAAAAAATCTAGTTACCACATGGAAGAGAATGGTGGCCGTACTTAGGGAGACTTATGTCCTTGAAGATTATGAAGTCAAACCTCATAAGAAGGATGAGTCTAAGCCAAAAGGAGATGGATATCTCTAGTTATACTAAATAATTTCAGAAATTGGTAATGAAATCCAAACTTGCTAAACTAGAATGTGTAAAGCTTGATAGGTATATGCAAGGACTAAGAGTTTCAATCCAAGATGAACTTATCTTGACAAGCCCTACAAAAGTAAACCAGTGCTACCAATTGGCACTAAAATTTGAAGAAAATTTCAGGAGGAGAAATGAACAAAGTGGTAGAGGAAAAGGTAAAAATGATAGAGGAAGAGGAACCTTTGGAGGAAGAGGATAGAGTAATAGACCATGAGGAGAATCCAATAAAGAGAAAACCCAAGGATAAAGTAGTTCAAGGGGTGGATACAGAGGAAGAAGAGGAAATGGTAGGGGTAGAAATGGAGGAAGAATCAATGGTCAGATCAGATTTTATAACCATAATAAGACAAGGCACTACACCAATAGGTGTCCAAATAGAGACAAGAAGAATAACCAAGGTGAAAGAAGAGCTAGCCTAGTGCAAGAGGATGATGCTGACAGTGTAAGGGACTATACTGAAGAAAAAGGGATATGCCTCATGATGAAGAGGAACTTAATCTAAGAACCTATGCCAGTGGAGCCTCCTTAAAGAAAGAACATTTTTAGGACCAACTGCAAGAGCCATGGAAAGGTATGCAAGTTAGTAATTGATTCTGGTTCTACTGAAAATCTTGTATCTAGGGAGATGGTAGATATTGTAAAAAGTACCCCACCCAAATCCTACACATATGTCTTGGTTGACAAAAGGAGAACAAACCCTCATAAATGAACAAGATTGGGTAGATTTTTCCATAAAATACTATAATGATAGAGTCCTTTGTGATGTTGTAGATATGGATGTATGTCACCTTTTTTTAGGAATTCCATGGAAGTATGATCTTCAAGCCAAATATGATGGAGTCAAAAACAAGTATCAAATCAATCAGGGTGGTAATAATTACAATCTACTCCCTCTTCCTAATCCTCAACAAGAAAAACCAAAAGAACAATTAGTCATGCTTACAGGATAATCAGAAATTATTAGTACTATTCAAGATTTAGAGGTAGTATATGCCCTAGTCCTTAAACTAAAAGAAAAAATAGTGCACAAAGAGGTACCTAAGGAAGTAGACAGTCTACTATAGAAGTATAAGGGAATAGTTGCAAGAGATACACTAGATGAACTCCCACCATTAAGGGACATATGTCATCAAATAGACTTCATTCTAGGTGCTTCCTTACCCAACAAGGATTCTTATAAAATCACTCCTAATCAGAATGCAGAAGTTACTAAACAAATCAGTGAATTGTTGAAAAAAGGACTCATACAAAAGATTCTTAGCCCTTGTGCAGTCCTAAGTGTTTTGGCCCCTAAGAAGGATGGAAAATGGAGACTATGCACTAAATATAGGGCAATAAACAAAATAAAAATCAGATATAGATTCCCTATACCCAGAATAGAGGATCTAATAGAGCAACTTGGAGGAGCATGTTATTTTTCTAAGATAGACCTTAATCAGGCTATCATTAGATAAGGATAAGGCCTGGAGATGAGTGGAAAACTTCATTTAAAACCACTAAGGGACTATATGAATGGCTTCTAATTCTATTTAGTCTTAGTAATGCTCCTAGAACTTTCATGAAACTAATGAATCAAGTGCTTCATGATTTCATAGGCAAGTTTGTAGTGGTCTACTTGGATAAAAAATTTATATTTAGTATAACTAAAGAAGAACATGAGACACTTGAAACAATTCCTCCAAAGACTACATGAAAATAAACTATTTATTAATCTAGAAAAATGTGCATTCATGCAACAAGAGTTGACATTCCTTGGTTTTGTCATCTCAAAAGGCACACTAAAATGGATCCTAAAAAAGGTAGAGGTTATCCTTAATTGGCCAACACCAAAGACACTAGGAGAATTCAAGAGTTTTGGGTTTTAGTTTTTCCCTAGAAAATTCCAAAGGTGGTGGGATGTGTTTGTCAAAAATTTTAGTCATATGTGTGCACCTTTACTTGATAGCATCAAGGGTGGTAGGAAAACAAAATTTCAGTGGACAACCCAAGAAGAGGAAACTTTTGAATATTTGAAGGGGATAGTAGCACAATATCCTATCTTGGCACTACCTACCTTCAAAAAACTATTCACAGTGGAGACAAATGCTAGAAATCTATCCATAGGTGCATTCCTTAGTTAGGATGGAAGACTAGTGGCTTTCTTCTCTGAAAAATTGAATGAAGCCAATAAAAATTATAGTACATATGACTTGGAAATTTATGACATGGTTCAAGCCCTCAAGAAATGGAGGCACTACTTTCTTCCTAAGGAATTCTTTTTCTTCACAGACAATCACGCACTAATTTTTCTTAATAGTCAAGACAAGTTAAGTTGTAGGCACATGAAATGGATTGACCAACTCCAAGCATTCACCTTTTCTATAAAACATAAGAAAGGAACCTCAAACAAAGTTGCAGATTCTCTTAGTAGAAGAGTAATTTTGGTTGAAGAAGTACAGGTACAAAGCATGGGAATCGATGCCCTCAAGCACCTATACAAGGACGATTCAGACTTTGGTGATATCTACAAGTTTTTCTCTACTCTTTCAAATGCATATAACACTACTTATTCAAATTATTTATTGTAGAATGGTCTTTTGTTCAAAGAGGGTCAGCTCTGTATTCCTAAATTCTCCATGAGGGACAATATTATCAAAGAAAAGAATTGTAGCACACTAGGGGGTCATTTTGGATTGATAAGACACTTGAACTCATAAGGAGAAACTATCATTTGCCTAGGCTCCCCACTAATGTCAGAAAGTTTGTTGAGACTTGCACAATTAACCAAAGGGCTAAATGAGTTAGGACCAATCAGGGTCTCTATCAACCACTCCCAATTCTAACAAATCCATGGGACAGTGTGAGTATGGAATTTGTCTTAGGACTTCCAAGAACTAGACAGGGTTTTGATAGCATTTTTTTTATAGTTGACAAGTATAGAAAAATGGCTCACTTTGTTCCTTGTAAGGTTTCTAATGATGCATCTCATATTTCTAACTTGTTCTTTAAGGAGGTGGTTAGGATTCATATATTTCCAACATCCATTATCTTAGACAGAGATGTGAAATTCCAAGGGCATTTTTGGAGAACCCTTTGGAAAAACTTGGGAACAAACTTGTCATTCAGCTCTGCATACCATCCACAAACAGATGGGTAGACTGAAGTTGCAAACATGACATTAGGAAACCTTCTAAGGTGTCTAAAAAAACAATATGGACAGACTTGGGATACCATCCTTCCTTAAGAAGAATTTTCTTTTAATGATTTAGTAAACAAGTCAACAGGGAAAACACCATTCCAAGTAAACTATGGAATACATCCAAGAGGAGTCATGGAGTTGAGAGAGTTACGAGGTGACTTCAAAGTTAATGCACAGGGTGAAGAGTTGTCTACATGGATCTAAAAAATTCATGATCAAGTCAGAGATACATTGAATCAAAACACAACAAAGTATAAGGAACATGCAGATAAGAAGAAGAAACATGTGACTTTCAAAGAAGGAGATCAAGTATGGGCACACTTGAACAAGGCAAGGCTACCTAGGGGCACACTAACTATAGATGAGAAATATTGGTCCCTGTCAAATACTTCATAAATTTGGGGATAATGCTTATGAAATTTATTTACCCCCAACTATTTCTATTCTCCTATCTTTAACATTTGTGATCTCACTCCTTTTAAATGTGATACATGATCCAATAATTCTTTGCAGGATACTAAAGATACACAAGTTGAATGGATAAAGGACTTGCCACCTGTGCATGTGAAATTGTGTACCTGTTCCTGCAGCTGCAAACACACACTTCAATGAACCATTACGAGGTTAGCATATTAGAAAATAACAAAAGCATAATACTAAAATGTCCAAGGCTAACCGACATCAGCTCATTGCCTTCTAGTAGGCAGGAATTTGAATCTTTCTCTTAGGTTATTGCAAGAAACAATGACTACACCAGATCCTAAATGTAGGATTTGAAATAGCTAAAATGATATGATTCTAAATTATATGCAAATGCAAGATTGATTCCAAGCTAATTAGATTGATTTTAAACACCAATTTGAAATGTTTTTTTTCTTTTCAAAGCCCAAATTGAAATGTATTCTAGATTATGATTTGCATGATTGAAAGTAAACTAACAATTATTCAATCAAAAAGCTATGAAATGTTAAAATGCTTGAAATATTAAGAAATGAAAACTGCATAATAACATTAGCTAAAACAGGGATCCTTTGTGAAGGAAATGAAGCTCTTTTTTTTGTAAAATATCTCCCAAAATCGACAGTTGAGATTGATGGAAATAAGTGACTTGGATTCAATTTGAGGAAGCACAATCCATGTGCAAGCAATTTGATTGGTCAAAAGATTCAGTCTTTTTGGAAACTTCCAAAAAATCATTTTCAGTTAACAGCTTTATTTCCAAAATTATAAATAGATAGGATTAATTTAAAGGAATAAAACATATTTGTTTCCAAAATGAGAAAAGATAAGATTAAATCAATTGAATAAAACACATTTATTTCAAAAAATCAGTTGATGACATCATATGCATTTTTAAAGATTTAATATTGATTTTAAATGCATATTTTGTTTTTATTAATTAATTTAATTTCTTTTTTAATTTTATTGACAATTTAGTAATTTTATTTAATTAATATATTAGAATATCAATTAAATAATTAACTTAAGGTTTATTTGCCAATATGTTGTGATTTTAGGAATTAATTAATTAATCAAGTACAATGATCGATTAGGACCTAGGGTTCAGGTCAGATTAGCTTGCATTTGATGAATTGCCTATTTGGTTTAGGACTTAGAATTATCAATATTAGGGTTTCTTGATATGTGACTGAGATTAGGGGTCTAGGGTTTAGGTGACCACTTTAAGGTCATTACACCACCTAGCCAACCATTTCAGTTAGAAAATATTCTTGACTCCAAAGTTTTCAAGAAAAATAGGAAGAAGACCTACAAAGACTATTTGGTTAAATGGAAGGGGCTACCTGACATTGATGCCACATGGATGAGGGAAGAGTTTATCAACAAGCATGGGCCTTCCCTTCAACAAATTCTCTCAAGTGGAACTTGATTTTTCAAAACAAGGGAGTATGGTGCAGGAGTACCTCCCTCTACTCTTCAAAGAAATCATCCTTCTAAGGTCTTAAAAGGATTCACCCAAGGGCCTCTATGCCTAAGATTCTGAAGGAACATTTCAAAATTGTCAATAAGCCAACTTGTAAGGCCTAGTCACCCTTGGTGTCTTTATAAACCTTGGGCTTTGACTATGGTCAATTGTCATATTTTGAGTCTAGATTAGTCTAGGTGTTTTTTTGTCTTTTTAGTAAAATTTCAAGTCAATAATGATCCTTAGGATCTTAGACTTAGGTCCCATTAGAGAAAAAGTACACTTTTGCAAGAAATGCAAAAAGTTGCACAATGCAAGAAATCGTTGGCAAGCAACTTTTACAAAAAGTTGCTAAACATGTTGTAAATGCTCCCCAACGGTCAAAAAATTCAAAAAGTAGTTGCAATAGTTGGGGAAGGTCTTCAATAAGCCCGTTTAGGCGGGTGAAAGACAAATTATGTAATTTTGGCTTTGAAATCAATAAAAATTCCTTATTTTCCCCATATTCTAGACTGTAACAATGTGTGTACAATTTTGTACAGATTAAAAGAATAAGAAAAATTGAATTAATTGAATTATATTATGATCTAAGGATTCAATGCAATTGGTTTGAATTTATTTGAAGATCGGGATCAAAATTTATACACAAATCTTCCTCGGGTGCACAGAATCCCTCCCTAAACATGTCATTTTCACAAATCATGCCCTAACTTTCTTTCCCAATAGGGGAATCCCTTATCCTCTAGGGAAATGAAATTAGTTTCAATGTATTTTAATATTCCAATAATTTGGGAGAGGAGGAATTATTTTTCTATTTTTACTTGCAATCCCTAGACCAAGCATCTCTATGTGCTTGGTTCAGTCCAGATAAGAATGAAGTAGAATAGGCACTTTGGGGGTGGAAAAAATCAATATAAAGGTGGATTTTGATCTCTAATGGGTCCCTTTAAACATTCCAAGTGGTGTCTTTCCTAAGGCCCCATTTGTTTGCAAGAATTTGACAGGAATTGGGTGCGGGACTTCCACTTTTTCCCGAAATCCACCATTTGGGACTCTATGTTGCAAACCCGGTTTAGCCTTCAAAACTCGGTTTAGGCCCTAAAATGGGTGGCACCATCTTCCGAGCGAATAGGTGGAATTCAAAATGAAATCCGGGTTTTAGGAAATTATGAACCCAGTTTAATTTTGCTGTCGGGTCCGTGATTTTCAAAACAGGAAGATGCAAAACCGGAATTTCAAAACCCAATTTTGTGATAATCAGGTTTTGAGTCAAATTCCAATTCCCCAAACAAACGGGGCCTAAGGAGTTTGACTGGTGAAGACTTCTAGAAAAAATCAACCCTTTTAGGCCTAATTAGGTCTATTGCAACAGTAAGCATTCAATACTTTCCTTTTTGTTTGAGAGTATATGTTTTTGGGGTTTGATATAAATCTATAAATGGTATCTGGATCTAATCTATTTTTTATAGGTCCTTTAGGAATTTTTCAAACTAAGTACTAAAAACTCTCTCTTTAGGGCTACAAGCCAGAAAGGCTTAAAGGCCAAATTTGGTGTATAAACTTTTAGGCACTCTAAAGGGTTAGAAATAATTTATTTTGGATATCATTGAATTATATGTAACCTTTAAATCCCCATTCAAACACATAAGTTCCCATTTTGTGTCAAAATCAAGTAGTAGTCATTTTTCTATTGAAGAAGACTTAGAATCCTCTAGGAGGATATGTACTTGGTGGTTGTTTGCAGGATCTTTTGAAGGTGTAGAGCACTCTTATATTATAGTTTGGGTGTAGAGAGGACACCTAATATCACACCACATAAAATTTTCCTAAATAGAGGAGATCTCTACATCAATATAGTTGAAGAATCACAGGTTAAATTAGTACATTGTTGCTTACTAAAATTTGTAAAAGAAAATATTTTAACCGAGTGGACCTAACAACGCCTTTTGTAAATCCTTTAGAAAGGTAACATTCTAGGATGAATGTTTAATCCCTCTAACAAGGCCACTCCTAATAGGGTGAAGATCTTAATAGGTCTAAGTTAAATCCTCTAACAGGGTCACATCTAACAAATGAGCATTGTAATCTTTAACCGGATTGGCTCTTAACTAAGCATACTTCAAAAGAGTATTTATTTTTATGGGTGATAATTCCCACGTAGGTTTTTTCCAAATTGGTTTTCCTCATTAAATCTGGTGTTTCATGTGATTCTTGATAACTGTGAATGTTATTTTCTTATGTTATATTTGTTTATCAAGTTTATACAGTGTTTACAAGTTTCAGTTGCTACTGTTATTTTAATCATCGAGTGGAATCAAAGGTTTATATTTAAAGTATTAAGGTTCAGTATTTTTTGATTCACCCCCCCCTCCCCTCTTAGTAAAACATAATTAGTAGAGTAAACCAAAAAGAGATAGATGTCTTCTCCTTAGACCCCACATCAAAATCATGTGGTGGAGAGGAAGAAAAGAACCAGTCTAGACACTAAAAGGAAAATGATGATTGAATGAAATGTTTTGCATGCTTATTGGAGAGAAGTTGTGAGTAATATAGTTAACAAATTGAACTGGGTGCAAATCAAAGGTGATATTGGTAAGAATCCTTATGAATCATGGTATGGTAATGCTCCTACTATCTGATATTTTAGAATTTTTGGAAGTAAATGATACATCAAAAGAGATGAAGATTTAGGAAATTTTGATGATAGATGTGATGAAGGAATATTTCTTGGTTATTCAACAAAAAGTAAGGCATATATATGTTACACTAATATATTGAGAAATATAGTTGAGAGTTCAAAATTCAAGGTGGATGAATGTAATTGGAGATAGTCTAGATATTGTGGATATGATTCAAATGATCAAGATGACAATACAATTCAAAGGATGAATCCTCAAACTCATAATCAAGTTTAGATTGATCCATTGGATCAATAAGAAGAGGTAAACATTGAAGAATAAATACAAGAGTTCATAATTCATGTAAATCCTCAAATTCCAAGGTATGTGAGATTGAATCATTTGGAAAATAAGATAATACATGATAGAAACAAAGGTGTTCAAACTAGAATAAAAATTGTGAAGATGGATTTGAGTATTGTTTTATTTAAAATATTGAACCTAAAGATCTTAGTGAAGCATGTTAAGATGAACATTAGGTGAAAGAAATGAAAGAAGAGTTTATTTAGATTGAGAAGCAAAAAAAATGGGTTCTTGTTCTTAGACCTAAGGATAAGAATGTAATTGAAACTAAATGGTTTTTCCAAAACACATTGAATGAATATGCTGAAGTGATTAGAAATAAGTCAAGACTTGTTTGCAAAGGATATTCAAAAATAGAAGGTATAGATGTTGAGAAGACTTTTCCTCTTGTGGATAGAATTTAAGTTGTGAGATTAGTTCTTGCTTATGCTACATAAAAAAAAATTCAAAGTATATAGGATGGATGTCAAGTCTACATTTTTGAATGGTGAATTGGAAGAAGTATACATAGAGAGATTAGATGGTTTTCATTGATTGATAAGAGCGATATGGTTTGTCCGTTGAAGAAATATTTATATGGATTAAAGCAAGCACCTAGAGCATAGTATGCAAGATTGGATATGTATCTAATGAAGCCTGGATTTAAAAAAGGTACTGCTAATAGTAATTTGTATTTCAAGATTGATTATACTAATATTTTTATTGTTGAAGTTTTTTTATGATATTATCTTTGGAGGGAATGACAAGTTGAGAAAAGAGTTTTCTAATGAAATTAAAATAAAAATAAAAATTGAGATGTCTATGATTGGAGAGATGAGATTATTTCTAGTTTTCATATCACATAGTCAGATAATGGAATCTTTATATCTCAGTCCAATTATGTGAAAGAGATTTTAAATAAATTTGATATGGAAGATTCAAAGCCAGTTGGTACTCCTATGGTGACCAGATGTAAGACCACACAGGATGATGATTCATTGAAGAAAAATAAAACTAGATATAGATCCATGATAATTGGATTGATATACTTGACTCAGACCAAACCTAATATCATGAGTGGTGTATGTATTGTGGCTAGATTTCAAGCAGATCCTAAGGAATTTCATGTTTTTGTTGTTAAAACAATAATCAGATATTTGAAAGGGATAGTTGACTATGGCCTATGGTATTCTAAAGATGATGATTTTACCTTGATTTCTTTTACTAATGTTGATTGGGAAAGAATTGTAGAGGATAGGAAGAGTACTGGTGGTGGTGCATTTTTTTTGGGTAAGAGATTGGTTTCATGGTTGATCCAAAAGCAAAATTGTATTTCACAATCTACTACAGAGGTATAATATGTTTTTGTTGTAATCAATTGTACTTAGGTGGTATGGATGGAGTAGATGTTGAAAGATATCAGAGTAGAGTATGATGATCCTATTTCTATCTACTATGACAATTCAAGTGTTATTAACATTTATAAAAAAATGTACTGTTACAATCAAAGACAAAGCTTATATCTATCAAGTTTCACTTTTGGAGAGAGTAAATGAGAAGGAAGTTAGATTAGAATATGTGACTACTAAGAAATAGATAGAAGATATTTTCATGATTCCCTTTCCTGAGGATACTTTTGAGTATCTCAGAGGTAAGCTAGAGGTTATTTTACACTTATGGGAGAGACATTCATAGTAATGTATGGTGGATAGATTGTTAATTTCTTTGGCATTGATTGTTTTTCACATCATATTAATGGCAAAGGAGGAGATTGTTGGAATAATATGTTGGAAAGAGAAACTACATTGGACTATTTTTATGTTGTCATTTATGGAAAATACATATGTATCTTATGATTACCTAACACCTTTTGGTGATATCAAAGGTCAGGATGTAAAATTGGCTAAGCATAGAAGAACAAGAGAAGGATACAAGGATTGGTAAAAGGATCGATATGGATAGATGTGAATGAGTTATGAAGTGAGAAGTTATAAGGAGATTATATAGGTCATATCCTATATACATCTATGATTAAATTGGTTCATGATAACATGTTTTGAAGATATAGATTTCTGAGTATCAGTCAAATAGAGAAGTGTAAGGAACAAAGATAGTTATTTGTTGGATCAATCAACGATCCTACCTGATTGATGATCCAACCGGTTTGAGAGAAAATATTGGTAGAGCCGACACAATAGATGTTATCTATACTTTGGAAGAGGTTAGAATGAAGGTTTTATTATTGTTTTGATCAAATTTCTACATGTTATATATTTTGTTGAGTATATAAGATCAATTTTTTGTGGAGATTACATACTATGATGGTTGGATATGATAGCCATATATTGTGTATGAATGTTGGATAAGAGTGTAGAGGTTTGGCTATTAGATAAGAAGATATATTTTACTTAAATAGAACTATATAGGTATTTTTGATTCTATTTCCCACTTCACATTTGTAGATGAATTATTTTGTATGGAAGTGTGCCTCTAAGATTTGTATACTTGTTTTGTAATTTGAGCATTGAGCTCTAGGATGTAAGCCTAAATGCATGTGCAATCCCCTCATGTACTAAACCTTTGACAAGGTATCTTGTTTCTGTAGAAGTAAATACTTGTAGGTTCCATCCCCACCATGGTTTTTCCCTTAACCAGATTTCCATGATTAAAATAATGGTGTTATGATGTTGTGGATGCTTTCCTTTATTTCAGTTGTTTTCTTTCAATTATATTTGTTTTATGGTTATACAATCAAGTGAAAAATATTAAAAGTGCTAGAAAACTAATTCACCCCCTCCCTCCTTATATTCCTCAATCCTAATAATTGGTATCAAAGCTTTAGTCCTTAGAAGAAGTCTAACTTCCTGAGGAAGGTCCAGTTGGAAAATCTGATAGTTTGTAGCCGTGCTCAAAGATATCTCTTGATTGCACTTGAATATCTTGACAAATCAAATGATCATAACCTAGAGTTGGAAAAGAAGCTCAAGGATGTTGAAATTTTCATTGAGAATTTGAAGGAACAATTGAAAAAATACATAGATAAGAGGAAAGATATTATTGATCAATTGAAGCAAAAAGATGATTCACAAGCCTTGAAAGAAAAATTAGATTAATGTGAATATATCACAAGAGAAAAAAGATAATCTTAAGCATGAAATGGAATCTATGGTAATGAATAGGACCAAGAAAATTGAAACAAAGAAAAATATTGAGTGAACCTTTAAGGACAAACTTGAATAATGTTATAGACTAAATGGTGAAATTGGACAATTGGAAATCAATCTTGAGGAATTCACACACAATGAGAAGGAACTTGAAAGAGTTAATGAAGAAATTAGGAGTGAACTTGTTGCAGCTAATGAATTCAAATAAATTTTCAAATATAGTTAAGTGAAGCTAGATGCACAACTAATTAAGATTCAAAGACCAAAAGGATATTCAAAAGGACTTGGTTTTGAGAAGGGAGAAAGTTTTGGATTAGGTGACCAAATCAATTCATCAAGAAATCATATTGGAGAACCTAAGAATAAACCTATGAGGTAATAAAATTTCAATGCAAGATGATTTTCATGTAACAAATTTGGTCATAGAGCGAAGGAGTACAGAAGAAGACCTAATGCCATATCATTTTTTGGTTTTTGTTACACTTGTTACAAATATGGACACAAATCAAATGAATGCAGATCAAAGGTGAATAATTTTATGAACTAGAGGAACATAAACTATTACCAATGCAATAATTTTGGACACATTGCAAAGTAGTGTAGATTAAGGAAAAATCCAATGAACATAAGTTATGGAAACATGATGTGTTTAAATTGAAAAAATTATGGTCATATTGCTAGGAATTGCACATACAATAATGTAGGAGGTTTGGTAGAAATAAACAATGTGAAGAATGTTAAGGGAAAGAAAATAATTGATGTTGATGAAGTTCAGAAGGAAATGAGCAAGAAATGGGTTACAAAAGAACTGATAGATGCTATTGGTCAGATCACACTAGATTCTGGTGTGAATATCTCATCAACAAATTAATTAGGTCTAGCACCTAAGAGGGAGTATTTACCAAAAAATCTTACCATACTCCTGAATTTGAAGGATAGAAAGAACTGATCTATTGAGTTAGATGAAGAGTTGACTTTGAATCATGATGAGACTAATTTAGATAGATTGTGATTGGATCTTGAGGATCTCTAATAGAATATTGATCACTAGTTATATGTAACTTTATAAAGTGAGGGTTAGATGCATTTATTGAAATGACATGTGAAATATTAAATGGGTATTCTATGACATCATTTGGCACCATTCTATCTAGATAAAGATCTCATAAAGAGATTGAAAGATATTTGAGAAGAGATTGAAGCATTTTTAGAGATCAAACTTGCAAACCTTTGTTTTCATCATAAAAAGGTATTTATCACTTCACAACTTGATAAATTTGATCGGTAACTATGGATATAAAGGATAGAACATGACCTAAATTCAAGAAACACCTGCATAAATCCATGGAAGATGAAACTACTAGAGCCTTTTCTCATGTGACTCATAGATTATTGCATATAGAATACATTAGGGCATACATTCAGTGCAATGTTAAGGAGCTAGGTGATTATTCAATACTTAAGATGTATAAATCCTTGTGTGAGAATCCTCAGTTGAAAGATGAATTCAAAATTTTGGAAACAATGAAGTTACCTCACATTATGAAGTTTCATGTTGTTGATCAAGTGGAATGGATTAGGATTGTTCTTAGCAGAATATATGATCAATTCATATGGCTAAAAAGGCCTTAAAAAATCACTAAGGATGTACTAGAAGCAGTGTCTAGTTTCAATGCTAATGGGGAAGTTCACACCTTAATAACTATAAAGAAGGACCTAGTGAAAAACCTAACTGATTCAAAATGAGATAAGAGGTCTATGAAAGTCAATAATATGAGGCAGTGTGATGTGAAGTTTCCTTCTATAGTTTTAGGATACAAAGTCAAGCAATCTAGTAGATAAAATTCTATCTCTTGCACCATAATTTACACAGCATATTGAATGGTTAAGGAGAAGACTGATATCTCTGAGATTCTAAGAATGTATCTTATGAAGAATTTGAGAAAGATAAAGAAGGATAGGAAACAAATACTTAAGTATGGGCCATTAATCATACATATATTCTTCTATTTCATAAATTAATTTCCAAGGACTGATAACATCACATAGAAGAAAGACATACTAGTGGCAATACAAACCATTCGGTACTACCTTATCCAATATCAATAATCAATGAAAGAAAATCTATGGGGATAGTTCAAAACCTTTCAGAAGGAGATGCAATGAAAATATAGAATACCAAGGGAGATTGTGGAGAAATGTGAAGACACAGTTAGTTTCATGATTGAGACTAATGATTGTCTTGTAGAGGTAGTTAATCCAATGAATTCTTGGCTCATGCCTATGGTTTATGAAGTAGATCCTGATATACTTGAAACATATGTGAAAGACATGTTGAATAAACCAATAGATACCAATAAAAGAGGTTTGATACCTGCAAGGAGAAGAGTATGGAAATACATATAAAGCTTAACAATTTGGCCATGAATAGAAAAGTGACAAAATAAGTTGAAATTATGGGTGACATAATGGGTTTCGCTAAAGAGAAAAGGAGTGAAGCTAGAAGGAAGCATGAAGAAGAAGAAAAATGAAGTCCTAGTAGATCTATTATAGGGTTTGTACGATGGAGGTACATCATCATCAATACTAATAGGTTATTCTAATTTTGATTACTTATTTTTTTCTTCTTCATGCTTCCTTCTAGCTTTTGTCCTTTTCTCTTTAGTGAAACCCATTCTTTCAACCATAATTTCAACTTCTTTTCTCACTTTTTTGTTCATGGCCAAATTATTTAGCTTTAGATGTGTTGATGCACCTCCATCGTACATACCCTACAAAAGATCTACTGGGAGTTTAGTGAAGGTATCAGTCTGTCCATCAAAGATGATGACAAAAGTTAAATTAGAGCTTAAGACACCTACACTAAAGGTTAATAAGCCTAAATCAGTCAAATTGAAGGGGGTTTCTAAATCTACAAGAAAAAGGGGAAAGTTAAAGAGAAAATGATCACAAAAGAGGGAAAAGGTTAATGACATAGGTGAGTGCACCAATTCAGATGATTTAGAAAATTTAATAATTGAAGGAGCTAAGGTAGCTAAATTTGAGATCGGTAAGATACCTAAATAGATTGTTACTGGTAAGCCTCAATTTACTGTGGATGATGTGTTGAAGAAGATAAATGTGTATAAAATTTTAGTTCATTTGAATAAATATTATCATAGATATGATGAAGAAGAGAAGAATAAATTAGAGAAAGGAACAATAACATATCTAAAAAAATATAATAAAGGTCTTTTTGATATCAAAGGGCAAATCCCTGATGATCTATTTGCCAAACTCCAGGAAACAAGAATAACTACATTAGAAGAAGACAAAAGAATCAAAGAGGAATTCATAGCCAAACTATTTCTAGTAATATCAATAGATGAACTAAAAATACTTCTTGAAGTATCTAAGATGGAACTGTTGATCAAAAAAAGGATAAATTTGATCATCAGTGGAAAGATTGATGAAGTTATAAAAGAGAGTGAAGAAGTAATAAGAAAAATACTATTGATGAATCAACATGAATAACCATTATGAAAGCATACCAAGAAGATGCATGAATCTAAAATTTCTCATACTTTAGCTATAGAACCAAATGTCTTTATCTCTAGTGTACCTATTTCACTTTCTATAGCTAATGATGATGAGGAAGACATACCTGGAGTAACAAATTATAAGGAAACTATAATAGAAAATGAATATGAGAATTTGAAGGATGAAGTGGAAAAATATAGTGCAGATGATAGACAAAATGAAACTCATGAGAAATTAGACAAAGGAAAGGTAAACACAAAAAAAATTCATGATGAAAATATGAAGGAAGATGAAGTGAGAGAATAACTTGATCCTATGGAAGAGAAGACAACATAATTGAAACTTAAGAAAGTTGAGGAGGCAAGAGATGCTATAGAGGCAGTGGGTAAATTCTTTGGAAAGGACACCATTGAAATGTAGATTATACAAGGTCCAATTGAGTTGGACACTCTCAATGAAGATCAATTTATGGGACTTGGTAATATGGCTCATGGAAAGGATAGAGAAGGAATCTTGAAGACTAATCAGAAGGGGAAAAAACTCCTATCTAGGGAAACAAATGTTTAAGGTAATATTATGTCATCTTACAAATATGATCAAAATGAGTCTAGTTCTAGTCAACTTGAAGGATTATTGGATGCAGTTGATAATCACTTTGATACTTTAGAGAAGTCTGTAGTGATTAAAGTTCAAAATGAATTCATTTCCAATATATTCAACCAGTTGAATGTTATAATTGCAAATGATAAGACTTCTTTGGGATTTTCTATTTAGAAACTGAAGGATGCATTGTTAGAAGGAGTAAAATTGTATAAGTCTTGTGTTGATTATTCCAAGCATGTAGCTGATATTGATAAAATCATTAAGGAAGATGAAGCTAAACTAGAAGAAATATCACAAGGATTTGATCCCTTGAAAGAGTTAGCATCGATTCATTCGGCTCAAGTGACAACACTCAATGATAAAATCAAATATCTTTTCACAGAGACATAGTAAAGGGAAGGATTACAGAACTGATAAACCTAATTATACTAAAACTTGATATCCTGATGAGAATTTTAAAAGAAGTTGTTTCTACCTATGAATTCTATGATGAACCTAATTTGGTTGAAGTGAAAAGGTTGGCATATGCAATTTTTGGGAAGATTCAGATTGCAAAAATCATTAAGAATAGTTGGGACACAGATTTTGCCACTCTGAGGAGTAATTTCTCAGACATATTTAAAATATTGTAAGTCTATTATCCACACTTATGGATATAATAGGATGATATAGGATTTTTGTAGTTAAATTTTAAGAGAGACCCCATCCTTTGTCATTTTTGTCAAAGGGGGGGAGATAACGTGAAAAATTATTCATTTAGCTTAGGGGGAGCACATATCTTTTTTGGTTAGGGATAGACCTGTTGGTGATTGGAATTTTTCTTGGACACTTAGTCATTTTTCATTAAGTGTTGCCATCAATTCCAAAGGGGGAGATTGTTGTAAAGAGACACTACATTGGATTATTTGTATATTGTCATTGATGGAAACTAAATATGTCTCTTATGATTACCTAAAATATTTTGGTAATACTAAAGGTCAAGATGTAAAATAGGCTAAGTATGGAAGAACAGGAGCATGATACATGGACCGGTAAAAGGATCAGTATGGACAGATGCTAAGAATTATGAAGTGTGAAGTTAGAAGGAGCTTCTACACATTATATCATGTCTACATCTATGATCTCTTTGGTTCATGATGACATTTTTGAATATATAGATTTTTGAGTATCCAGCATACAAAGAAGTGTAAGGAACATGGACAGTTACTTGTTGGATCGATCATTGATCCTACCTAATCAATGATGCAATTGGTTTAATAGTAATTGTTGGTAGATATGACACAATAAATGTTACCTATGCTTTGGTTAAGGTTAGCATCAAGGTTTGATTATTTTTTTGATCAACTTTATACGTGTTACATATTTTTTTCTTGGAGTCGACAAGTTAACTTATTATACTTTTCTATTGAGTATATAAGATCAAGTTTTGTGGAGATTACATGGTTGGATATGATATTCATATGCTATGTATGAATGTTGGATCAGAGTGCAAAGGTTTGACTATCAGATAACAATATATATTGTACTTAAATATAACAGTATAGGCATTTTTGATGTTATTTCCCAATTCACTTTTGTAGATTAATTATTTTGTATGATAGTGTGCTTCTAAGGTTTTCATACCTATTTTTTAATTTGAACAGTGGGCTCTAGGCTATAATCCTGAATGCATGTGCATTCCGCTCACGTACTAAACCTTTAACATGGTGGCTTATTTACGCAGAAGTAAATACTTGTGGGTTCCATCCCCACTATGATTTTTCCCTTAACCGAGTTTCCATGATAACAATCATGGTGTTATGATGTTGTAGATGCTTTTCTTTTATTTCAGTTGTTGCTTTCAATTATATTTGGTTTATGGTTATGCAATCAAGTTAAAAATATCAAAAGTTCTAGAACACTAATTCATCCCCCTCTCAGTGTTCCTCAATCCTAACATAATATGCATATATGTGTTATCATTGATGTTTTGTCATTGATGTCAGCATATTTCTTTATTTGAGATAGTATTCTTGTGATGTTTAGTGATTTGTTTGGTTCAGTATTGACAGTGTGTTGAAGATCAGAATTTGTAGACGTGTGTGTTGTGTAGAGGGATGTTTGTTGTTAATTTAGTTTAAATTTTTGAGGTTTGCATGATGATTTGTGAGAGTTATGGGTTTTTTTGTTGAGAATGGTATTTTGGACATTCAAAGGTGACAATGTGACATTATTTGGATTTGTAGTGCTCCACATTACAATATTTTCATATGTATATATCTGTAGCATGTTTGGGACATTTATGTCTTCCCTTGGCTCAATTGGTTTGTGATTATGATATTCTCAAGCTATTTTCCTTAATTGACAGAGGTTACTATTGGTGTTCTTGAGGTTAAAAATGATGATACTAATGATTTCAATTATTTGAGTTGATGTGGATGTTGTTGTGGAATTTTGTGATGTTTCTAGATTGCACTCCTATTGTGATGTTTGTTCACATTGATCGAGGTGATCACATTTGGTGATTTGAGGTTGGTGAGTTTATGTTCTTCATGTTTTTGGCCAACTTAGTGTTTCACTGTGTTGTGGATGTTAAAGGTGTGATTATGGGATGCTTAGCATGTTTTAGGATGGTGTTATTGATCTTTGTTATGTCTTAGTCGACATTCATTGCTTCACATTTAATATTATAATTGAGAGAGG
Source organism: Thuja plicata (assembly GCA_018584345.1). Classification (NCBI taxonomy): domain Eukaryota; kingdom Viridiplantae; phylum Streptophyta; class Pinopsida; order Cupressales; family Cupressaceae; genus Thuja; species Thuja plicata. The sequence continues at coordinate 3,486,647 of MU227142.1, read as the reverse complement.
TTGTATTTTAAATATTTAGGTGGTGAGAGTTTAGCCAAACTTTTTTTATTCTTCCAAGGTTGATGATTTGTATAAATTTAATTATATTCATTTGTGGATCATGTGAAAGAGTGTGAATGAGTAGATGAGACAAAAATGTGCAAACATTGATTGCATCTTTTGAAGGCAAGGATTTGGTATGGAAAAGAAATTTTTAATTGTACTTCAATGGAACTAATGTAGACATTTTGAAGATGCTAATGTATAGTTCATGGTCTATGGATTTTTTTCCATATATTTGTAAGATAGTAAGCTTCCCAGTGTAGTAATCTTTTTTTTTTTGTATTTTGAGCAATGAACTCTAGGCAGTGTTCATGAATGCATGTGCATTACTACTATAATACTCCTAACAGGGTATAGTGCTTTTCATAGAGTAAATCATCTTGTGGGTTCATCCCCACCATGGTTTTTCCCTTAACTAGGTTTCCACACAAAAAATTGTGGTGTTATGTGTTCTTGATGTGTTGTAGATTTGTGCTTCATTATTTAATTATTAGATCTAGAGCTAAGGTTAAAGTTTTTTTTAAATTGTGGATTATTCATGATAATTGATTACCCCCCCCTCTTATTGTCTTCTTCCATATTTCCATCACTAATACCAACAAAATTTTTCCAGTTCAATCACTCTCAATGAGTAAAACTCTAAAATGCTCACAAAAGGCCTTGAGCAATTTTTTTCTCTCTAAAAATGAACAAGTGTATAAAATTAAGTATATTTATTCATTATAAGTCACTTTTTGACTTAAATAGAAAAAGATAAATAAAATCTACGTAAAGTCATAATTAAAAATTAAATCAAATAAAACAAATCCCCAAATAGGTTTATTTAATTCAATTCCATTAATTAGGAATGCACTATGACAAAATTTCTAGAAATAATAAAATAATCAATAATAATAAAAACTAGCATTTAACTCCTAACTCACCATGATAACTTTGGCTAATCTTTAATGCCCAAACAAATATTTTAATGTAATAAAGTATAGATTTTACCCACATGGTACTAGAGGTATAATAATACAATATAGATACATCATCCATATAGGGACAATATTGGCTAAAATAATGTATGACCAATGTAACTATCTCTTGTGTCATTGCTAGAGAGAAGACATGTTCAAACCTACAACTCAAGTACAGTCGATGTTTTGTACCTATCCACTAAAACATGTACACATCAAGTGTATTTGTTCACAATATAAATAGACAAAGCACATGAATATAATAACCAAAGAGAACCTAATGAAAGGATGTTTTAGCGACATAATCATTTGAATGTATTTGAATGTTATGAAACCATTCCTTTAATATTAATCCAAATTATATATCCATCAACATAAGAGGCACAATATCATAGGAAAATAGTAATAACCATCATGAAATCATAATCAAATGTTCTCAAATACAAAATACACAAAATCTCATCATAGCATCAACATTGATATCATAAATGAACACAAGAATGTACTATAATCAAGTGCATCTCCTGATGCCAATATAAAACCATAAAATGAGAATAGTCATATAATCACATAAAAAATCTAGTTTAGGTCCAAATAACCAATAACACAATGAGTCCACATAACTCACAATAATAGCTTCAAAAGGTCTAGCATCCAAAATCAAGTATGCAACAAGACACAACTCAATGGTTCTCACAACAAGGCATAAAAAAATAATCAACTTGTCAATGCAACGACATAATCCAGATCACCTAGAGGGCATCCACACCTATTGGGTCCAAAATGATCATAAAAAAAAACATATAACCATTGAGGTATGAAGTGAACTCAACCAATCACATAAAGCACAATGAAAGATAGAAAAAAGCATTAAAAAAGAGATGTCATCCAACTGCACAAAGGCACCACCACCACAACACAATGCCAAAGCTACATCCATAAGGATGTCATGCAAAAATAAAATGAGAGAGGAACTATAGAATATACTATATCAAGGTCAAATAAACTCAATTACATCAATATAAATCATTTAAATGAATGAATCAACATGAATTACATTTATGAGAATATAAGTGCAATAAAAAGAGAGTAAGGGATAAAATAGAAATCAACTATGTGTTGATTCTCTTGATCATGTTTTCCACCGATAATCCAATCCCCAATAATGGATAGTCATGCCACCCAACCATGTGGAACCCTCAGGCCCACCCCACCATGCTCATGGAGGTAATCACACAACCCAAACAAGGAAGCATGAATATAAGGGAATGAGAAGACATCAAGAATACTCAAACTGTAGATGTACAACAATAATGAAATACCAAATGCAACACAAAATAATATATGCAGTGTTACTAACCTAGATGCTAGAATACCAAGTATAGAGAGTATGTTGTTCACACAAGTCACCCATGGCTACATGATCATACCTTGATGTGCTAGGGATACAATAATTATAACTACCATCATGGTCTAATGTTTATAATTAAGGATTCACTAGCACCATCTACCCACTCAGGCTAATCATGACAACCAATGATTGAATGGTGTTCCATACCCACACAGGTTAAGTATTTCAACCAGGGATCCCATACGTGCACGGGGAAAAGTCTAAAACTGGGGATTTTATTAATATGATTAGTATTTTACCGATTCATTTTATTACTAATCCATCCTAAATTATTGTTGGAAATGAGATAAGTAATTGAGAGGGGAGGGATGAATCAGTTACTTCAAAACAAATCCTTTGTCCCTTAGATGTCTTTAAATACTTTAGCACTGTTACTCGGTTAATTAAGATATTCTTCGGTAACTCGGGTATCAAAGTAATCTTTATAATATCCAATGTATTTATAATTTAGAGTTTTAAGTGCAGAAACATAAAGCATGAAACAAATAAAATATACATAGATGACAGTAATATCTAACATGGAAACCCAACATGGGAAAAACCACCAATGTAACTAGTTACTATTTTTCACTCTTCTGAAGTGAGCCCTGTTAGGAGCCAACCCTGTTAAAGGTTACAATAACACACTATTAGGTGTGACCTTGTTAAAGGATTTAATCACCCTATGAGAAGTGGCCTTGTTAGAGGTATCCAACACTTCAACATAGAAATTCTACCTTGTGAGAGGATTTACAAAAGGACTGTTAAGTCTACTCTATTAAGATATTTTAGATCACTGCTACAATTGTTAGAAAGTAACAATAGATTGACCTGTATGTGTAAGCAACTGTCTTTGTTGATTCAGATCTATGTTCTAATTATAATTGGATCCTTGCTAATCAGATGTTATATTGCAGCTCTGAGTGATCAGTACTCAATCAAAACCCTATCTGATTTCACCTTCACTCTTCATATAACAAAATTCCACACTTCTGCTTTCTCTTCTTGTTATCACCTTCCACACATTTAATCCAAACTTGGCCTTTCATTTATAGAGTAAGCCCTATCAAGTCAGCTTTAATAGACTTCTAATAATAAATCACAATTTAGTCAGCCTTATATAACCAATCAATTATAGAATATAAATCACTATTAGTCGGCTGCCACTGAATGCCCGACCAATACTGAAATACCTGAGTGACTCGGTCAACACTGAACCTCCTTCAATGTCTAACTGAACTTGGTCAACACTAAATAACTCATTCTATTCACCAACTGTGCTCATTCTGAATGTAGACATTTGTGTAACATCACTATATAAGTGTAAATACATGTGTAACATCAATGACAATACACAATTGAATAATTGTCTTCAACAATCTCCCTCTTTGGCATTGATGGAAACACAACATGTCATAATACAAACAATTGTAGAGAAATAGAAAATTTTATTAATATCATTAGCTTCATTCTGATTCTCATCCAAAAACTCCCTCTGACATCAAAATATCCCTCTTACTGTATTATAGAAAACTCTCCCTCTTTGACAACAGATGCCAAAGACACCATCTCCACAAATATCAATACTCAGTACTATTTCACTTTGTAATTGTAATGTACCTGAATGTACAAATTCATTTGCAATGTGCTCTAATGTACGTGCATCAACTAATAGATCTTCACTATCACTTGGGTTGATGCATCACTAAACTATATTTTAGTGAGATTCAGTTAGGGGAAGCACCCCTAGCTTTCCTCTAAGATACAAGAATGCATCCTTAGGTAAAGGTTTGGTAAATATGTTTGCAACTTGTTCTTTGGTATTCACATATTCCAACCTTACTTCTTTATTATGTACCAATTCCCTAAAAAAATGATACTTTATTGTTATATGCTTTGTTGTGGTATGCATCACAGGATTCTTTGAAATGTTAATGGCACTGGTGTTGTCACAGTAGATAATAACTGATTCTTTTACTTCTTCCTTCATTCCTGATAACAATTGCTTGATCCATATGATGTTTGAACAGTTCACTATTGCAACAACATATTCTACCTCTACTGTAGACTGAGAGATACAATTTTGTTTCTTGCCAGTCCATGATACTAACCTCTTTCCAAGAAAGAAAGCTCAACCACTGGTGCTTTTCCTATCATCTACACTTTTGGCCCAATCAGCATTAGTGAATGCCTTTAAATCAAAGTTTCCACCTTTCTTATACCATAAACCATAGTCTTCAGTACCCTTCAGATATCTTAGAATTCTTTTTCTTGTCATTAGGTGATTATCTCTGGGATTAGCTAAAAATCTTGCAACAATGCCAACTACCAATGCAATATCAGGTCAGGTGTGAACAACATATTGCAATTTTCCAATCATAGATCTGTAGTTGGTCTGATCTACCTCCTTTGAATCATCATCTTTACATAATTTCTGTCTGGTACACATGGGTGTTCCAATAGGTTTGGAATCTTCCATACCAAATTTCTTAAGTATCTCCTTGATATATTTTAATTGAGTAATGTAGATACCATCCTTCATTTGATGTACTTGTAATCCAACAAAGAATTTGATCTCACCAAACATAGACATCTCAAATTCTTTACTCATAGCTATAGAGAATGATTTGTATAGGTCATCATAACCAGTGAATAATATGTCGTCAACAAATATCTCTACTAACAGTATTTTGTTCTATGGTCCCTCTTTGATGTACAGGTTACTGTTATCATTATTTCTCTAAAATCCAATTCTTATTAGATAGCTATGCAGTCTTTCATACCCAGCTCTGGGTGCTTGCTTTAGTCCATACAATACTTTGTGCAGCTTGCAAACCATATCCCTCCTGCTAGGATCAATAAATCCTTCAGGTTGTTCAATGCAGACTTCTTCTTCTAGGATTCCATTAAGAAATACAGATTTCACATCCATTTGATATACTTTGTATCCTTTATGTGCAACATATGCCAAAAGAGCTCTGACTCCTTCAATTCTTGCAATAGGAGAAAAAGTTTCTCCATAGTCAATACCCTCTTCTTGAGCATATCCTTTACAAACTAGTTTGGCCTTGTTTCTAGAAAATTTACCATTTTCATTCATCTTATTTCTAAAAACCCACTTGGTTCCAATCACATTCTTGTGCTTTGGCCTAGGCACAAGAGTCCAAGTCTTGTTCTTCTTAATCTGCTCAATTTCTTCATTCATTACTTCTATCCAACTTTCATCATTCAATGCATCTTTAATAGTTCTAGGTTCAAATTCACTTAGTAAGCATGTACCTTTTATTTTCTTCCTTGTCATTACACCTTTTGTCTGATCTCCAATTATCTTCTTAGGTGCATGATGCCTTTTAACATATCTTGAAAGTACTTGATCTTTTGTTCTAGGTTCTGGACTTGATCCACCAGGTCTATCATTCTCAAACATTCTTTCATGTTCCTCTGTCTGATGCTCAGGTTCCCCCGTCTGTGACTCAGATCCTTCTGTCTGTGACATAGTTTCCTCTATCTATGACTTAGTTTCCTCTATTGCTGACTCGGTCTCTTCTACCTGCAGCTTGAGTTGTATAGTTTGTGCTAGTATATTTAGTGGTCAACAGTTCTGTTGTCCCATGACCATTTCTCGAGTCATAGGTATAGTATCAGGCTCATAATACACAAATTTCTTGTAGTCTTTAGGCTCTTTACTACTCCTCTCTTCACATTTTTCTACAAACTCATCAATCTTGACATGTACACTTTCTATGACTTTATGAGTAGTAAGATTTAGACATTTGTATGCTTTCTTTTGCATGATTAACCTAGGAATATTCCTTCATCACTTTTTGCATCTAGTTTTCCATTTCTAGCTTCCTTCAGGATGTAGCATCTACTTCCAAATACTTTGAAATAATGAACATTAGGTTTATAGCCATACCATAATTCAAAAGGTTTCTTGTTACTACCTTTCTTCAGTTGAACACAGTTTAGGGTGAATACTGTAGTGTTGATGGCCTCCTTCCAGTATTTGGCAGCAACATGGTTTTCAATCATTAGAGTTCTGGCACATTCCATGATGGATCTATTTATTCTCTTTGCTATTCCATTTTTTTGTAGTGTACTAGGGGCAGATACCTATCTTTTGATTCCTCTCTCATTACAAAATTCATTGAAATCATTAGAAATGAATTCTCCTCCTCTGTCAGATCTGAGGCATTTTATTTTCTTTCCTATTTCCTTTTCTACTCTTGTAAGATACCACTTGAATTTCTGAAAAGCTTCTGATTTTTCTCTAAAAAACATGACAGTCATCATTCTGAAATTATCATCAACAAATAGAATAAAATACTTCTCTCCATTATAGCTTGTTGTTCCAATTGGTCCACATAGATCAGTATGTACCAATTCCAAGACTTTATCAGTATTGTAATTCTTTCTTTTGAAACTAGTCTTGCTCATCTTTTTGATTTGACATTGTTTGCATATTGCTAACTCATATTTCTTCAAAATAGGAATACCTCTGACTCTCTTGTTCTTGCTTATGTTTACCAGATTATCAAAGTTTACATGACACAACCTTTTATGCCATAACCAACTTTCTTCTACTTGTGCAATAAAGAATGAACCTTCAGTGAGGTCAAGATAGAATAGATTACCTTTTGTTTGTCTGACACTTCCGACTAGGTTCCCTTTACCATCCAAGAGCTTGGCCTTACCATTCATGAATTCTACCTTGAAGAAAATGTTTTTCAATTGTGCTACACTGAGTAGATTTTTTCTCAATCCTTCAACCCAATAAGAATTATCACATTTGATTCCTTCTGTCAGAACAATGCAACCTTTTCCTCTTACAAGGAAAGGTTCACCATTTCCAAAACTGCCACTCCCACCATCATAGTGTTCAAGATGTTCAAACTTTGTCTTATCACCAGTCATGTGATGAGAACAACCACTATTAATTATCCATGTGTCATTTTTATTTATGTGTGAGAAAATAAGTGTCTTCTCATCTTCTTTGTCTGACTCATCCTTAATAGCAAAATAAACCATTTATTCTTCATCATCACTATCAGAATCTTTAGAAATATAACAAGACTTCTTAACTTTATCCTTGTAGATTTTTTAGTTCTTGAAATCTTTATTTCCCTTGAATTTGTTGAACTTTTTTCTCATATTTGTCTTCTTTGTTCAGACACTTTGCACTGATATGACCAACCTCATTGCATGAGAAACAATTCAATGGTATCTTTCCTCTATATTTTCCTTTTACAACTCTTCTTGCAAGTAGTGCTTCAATGATGTCAATATCTTCATCATCACTGTCACTTTCAATCTGCTAACCTTTTGAGTATCTATCCTTCTTACCAAGGTTTAGTTTCACTTTGAATGCAGACTCAAGATTGCTAGAGCTAGGAGAGTGATTGTCAAAGTTGTCCAGCTCAAAATTTGTAAGCCTTCCCACTAATGTATCCAGAGTTATATATTTATTGCACCTCATCTCTTGAATAGCTGAAACTCTAATAGAATAGATAGGAAGTAAAGTTCTTAGTACCTTGTTGACCACTATTGTATCTTCAATTATTCCTCCTATAGCTTTGATGGCAGTCACAATCTTCTTGATTCTGTCACTGTATCCTCTAATTTTTTCTCCTTCTTTCATTTTCATCTGGTCAAATTTTCCTCTTAGACTTTCTACTTTGGCTCTTCTTACATTTGCATCTCCTCCATGAATGTATTGTAATTTCTTCAACATATCATAAGCTATAGGGGAATCCTTGACTTCATCAAATTTTGAGTAGCTGAGTGAAGAAGCTATGTCAATCATCATTATGTTGTGATGCTTTTGTTCCATCATCTATTCCACAGTCATAGTCCATGTTGGTTCCACATATTTTCTCTCCAAAAATTGTAGACCAGCATCACCGATAGTAGATAGATGTAGCTTCATCAACTCCTACCATGCTAGGAAATTATCTTTGTTTAGTTTAGGGATCTCCCTTCTGTAAGAAATCTCTGATCTTTAGCTTAGGCTTTGAAACCTTCTCTAAAAGAACTTGCATCTTTGATACCAATTGTTGGAAATGAGATAAGTAACTCAGAGGGGAGGGGTAAATCAGTTACTTCAAAATAAATCCTTTGTCCCTTAGATGTCTTTAAATACTTTAGCACTCTTACTCAGTTAATTAAGATATTCTTCTATAACTCGGGTGTCAAAGTAATCTTTATAATATCCAATGTATTTATACTTTAGAGATTTAAGTGTAGAAGCATAAAGCATGAAACAAATAACATATACACAGATGACACCAAGATTTAGCATGGAAACCCAACATGAGAAAAACCACCAATGTAACTAGTTACTATTTTTCACTCTTCTAAAGTGAGACCTATTAGGAGCCAACCCTATTAAAGGTTACAATAAAACACTGTTAGGTGTGACCTTGTTAAAGGACTTAATCACCCTGTGAGGAGTGGCCTTGTTAGAGGTCTTCAACACTTCAGCATAGAAATTATACCTTGTGAGAGGATTTACAAAAATACTTTTATGTCTACTCTGTTAAGAGATTTTAGATCATTGCTACACTTGTTAGAAAGTAATAACGTATTGACCTATATGTGTAAGCAACTATCTTTGCTGATTCAGATCTCTGTTCTGATTATAAATGAATCCTTACTGATGAGAAGTTCTATTGCAGCTCTGAGTGATTAGTACTCAATCAGAATCCTTTCTGATTTTTCCTTCACTCTTCATATCATAGAATTCCACACTTCTTCTTTCTCTTCTTGTTATCACCTTCCACACATTCAATCCAAACTTGACCTTTCATTTATATGGTAATCCCTATCAAGTTGGATTGAATATACTTCTAATAATAAATCACAATTCAGTCGGCCTCATATAACCAATTAATTATAGAATATAAATCACTGTTAGTCGGCTGCCACTGAATGCCCGTCGAAGACTGAAATGCCTAAGTGACTCAGTCAACACTGAACTTCCTTCAATGCTCGACTGAACTCGGTCAACACTAAATAACTCATTATGTTCACCAACTGTGCTCGATCTGAATGTAAACATTTGTGTAACATCACTATATAAGTGTAAATACATGTGTAACATCAATGACAATACACAATTGAATAATTGTCTTCAACAATTGTAAGCACTTATAATTAGATACTCAATTAGGCCCCATTTTGGAATTCTCAAGATTTCATATCCATTATGCTTGATCCATCTACCTAATGCCTTAATTTTTAGCTTTATTTCCTTCTCCCCAACTCCCAATTTAATTTTTAGATATTTTTGGTAGGAAGAGGAAACCATGGGCATCTTCTTCTCATGAAGAGGGTGAGCAAGGCATCCTCTTCCCTGACGTTTTGCTCAAAATTTGAATCGAGGGTTCAACTTGTTGATTTAGTAGGATTTCTAAATTTATGTTAGTCCTCTTCAAATTTTGATCTTCAAAATATTGTGAGAGGTATAAAAGTAGCCTATTTCTCCTCATTTTGATATACATAGTCAATATTTTCAAGTGCTCTCCTACAATTTTGCACCCAAGTATTCAAGATCAAGTTTTCAATTTTTTATAAGCATCCAAACTATCTTTGAAGGAAATATTCTCCATTATAGAAGTCTTTCTCCCATTATGGACAAGTAGATGAGACCTCAATCATGTAAGAAGATCCTTTGTCCATCTACATTCATTCAATCATCCATTCTTCATGGCAATAGTCAATCAAGCATAACAACATTGAAGATCTTTGAGAAGTATTCGTAGATCTATGCATTTGTAAAAGAAATCCTTGATTCTTCTTTTATTCCAAGATTCCAAGTCAACATACAACTAAATTAAAGAAACATACAAGGATCTTCATAGACATCACAATCTCAATATTGATTTATGCTCTAGGTATATACATTTACGAGGTAGATCAAATATTTACTTTATATTTACACACTTTCCTTTCATGCAATTCCATTTCTATTTCAAGGTTAATTCCTAAAATAAGGTTTAACTGAGGCAAACCCCTTTCAATCTAGTATTTTCCTCATTTTAAATGTTTTTGATTAAGGTAAAAAAAAATTGAAGGGAACATGGAACCCTTTACATTAGAAACATAGATAGAAAGATAAAGTGCAAGACAAAAGGAGACTGCTAGAGGAACACCATAGGAGCATCAAAAGGACACCTCTAGCAATGCAGACCAAAAAAAAAACACCAGCAAAAAATACCCAATTCAAAAAACTAGCGCCCAAAAAATAGCGACAACCCACAACAAACCTATCTCATCTTCTTCATAAACTCAGCAATATCATCCTTCAGCTGAATGAACTATTGGATGAAGTCTCTAAGATTATCAAGCTCTTTAGACTAGTCATTCTTTTTCTTCTTTGTGCTGGCTTGGGTCCTTGATCCAAGACCAATAGGAGTAGTTGTGACATCAGGATTATCTTCAATATTCACAATGGGGCAGTTCTTATTTCCCTCCAGTAGCGCCAATAGAGCCCTCAAGTTATCAATTGTGACTTTCATGCTTTCGAAAATCTTCTGCATTATCTTGTTAAGAGTATCCTCCAATCTTTGGATATCACTGGAGGTGGTATGCATGCATAAATTAACAAAAACATTAATCTTGTTCTCCGGCTTCTCCAAAAGGGCTTTCTCATCCACCAAAGCCATGTCACTATTGTTATCAGCTCTTGGAGTATTAATTTTAGAAATAAGAAAACTAAGGTTATCCACCCTTTCCTCCATCTTGTCATGCCTCTGAATTATGTCTTTGATTTCCTAATAAACCCAGGTAGTCATCTGGGTGTCCAGGTTAGGTTGAACTCTAGGAGACTGGAGGTATCCTATAATTTGATCATCCGACTCCTTCCTACCTTTCACCTCATCTTTCTCATCATCCACTTTAGCAGTTTTTACCTTAATATTAGTCTCAACATTCACCAAGAGCATAGGGGAAGAGGGATTTACCATTTGGGTAGAATCCTCATAGTTAACAAGAATATTGGTATTCTTGTCTGCCTTCTCTGCTCCCCTTTCAGTCTGAGATATACCAAGACCTAGAGTGATAATATTAGTATCCTACTCCCCAATCATATTTTTAGGAATGACATGAATAGACAATTCAATCCTAGGGTCACCTTCACCGCCTGAGGCCTTAAAATCCCCTCCAAGATTAGGGTGGATCTCCTCCTTCTTGTTAACTTCCTCAGCATCCACTGTATCATCCCCCACACCTGTATCCATAGCAGCATTTTCTTTGGGGTCTTCAATATTTATGTCACCATAATTATTTCTTAAAGCATCATCACTATCAGCCTCCAATGAATCCTCCAGCTCACCCTCACCAGAGCCCTAATTTTTGGTCTTCTCAGACACATCCTTCTTAGAACTCACGATAACCTTTCCCTTAGAATCCTCACTAGTATCCATACCTTTTTCCTTAGTAAGGATCTAGGTTTCCTTCTTGTCAAAGTTAGGGCTTTTATCCACCTTTGGTTTTTTTTTACTAGAGCTTCTCATCTTAATCTCATTATTTTTTCTTTGTCCTTTTTTCTCCTTCTCCTGCAAAGCCTTAGGCATTGGCTCCTGTAACTTGAAATTGGCATAATGATGAATGATAAGGATTAAGCCATCATGTAGGATAGGTTTCTCAGGGTTAACCATGTTCTCCGGGATGCTCTCACTCAACGAAGATAGGAGTAGATAAGGAAAATAGACTTTCTTCCAATACCTAAAGTGGTTAACAAGCACAAAGTGGAAATTGTACACTCTGGTGAAATGACCTTCAAGCATGAAATACTGCATTATGGATTTCATAATTTTATCCCACAGTAGCTTATTATGCTTAATTTTAAAGAAATCCCCTTTCTGCTTTACAAGGAGAGATTTCTCTTCAGGCGTTTTGGGAAATAAGTGGGTAGCTTCTTGGGCAATTATACAACCCCTTGTGTGTGTGTAAATGGGTACCTGATGAAAAAGACACAAACACTCAATAAGTCATTGCATTAGCTTGAAAGGTTAGATAAAACATGCAAAACCACTAATATCGACCTATTGCCTGCTAACTAGGAGTGTAATTAGTAACATATCAGCCCTCAAAATATGCTACAAATCAGTGATGATTAGAACCTAGCATGAAGGATTTTAGATTAAAAATAAGCTAAAAATTGATAAAACATGCAATCTAGCTCTAAAAGTTGAAGCTAAAACAATGAACTAGCATTAGATAATAGATGAAATGTAAATCTAGGATGAATCTAACAGCATAACAATATATTTTTGATCTAAGGTGAAGGCTTATTTGCTCTCAAAATAGGCTTCTATTTATAGAAGAATGGGAGAGAGAGGGGGGGGACAAGGTTCATTTATGAATTAGGAGACTCATAAATGAATATGTAAGATCCATTAATGCCCAAGGCATTAATAAGGCATGGGAGAGACATAGGCTTAAGGTCTTCATATTAATGAAGGTCTTAAAGAGGTAAGGGAGGATGTAAGAGAGTGGCTTGAGAAAATGGACTTTTAAGAAAGTCCAACTTGAGAAAGTGGACTTTCTCAAGTGGGTTGAGTTGCTAAGTATTCCTTAATGGAATGTGACAACATTAGGAAGTGGGTTAGAGTAGAATTTAGGATTAGGATTAGATTAGCATGGGTGAATGGGTT
>MU227142.1:3434560-3445701 GCA_018584345.1 Thuja plicata | reverse complement strand
AAGACCTCCTAGAATCTCAGTGGGGCAAATGAAGGTAGAATCTTCAATGTTAATGTGAATATTCGGTGGGATTTCTTTCCCAGGGTTTAGGGAAATGAGGACCCGAGCGTCCATATGAGGAACTAGCTGCACAGTATCATCCATTCGGATGACCTTGCCAAGAGGTTGCAACAATTGCGGAATAAATTTCCAGAGGAAAGGAGGAATGTGTTTAACCAAAATCCATCGAGGAGCCGAAAGGGCAAGAACTTCCTCATGGTTAGCATCTAGAGACCAGGCGATAGCCCTAAAAGATGTCGAACCAACGGTCCAGTATTGATTTTTCAAAACTTCCAACTGAGCTTCGTGATTAACAAAAAAAATAACATAAAGGCCTTTTTGAATTTGATGACAAAAAGAAATATGAAACCCTAGTTTGATATTCCAATAGTTATGAAACCAGTCATCTAAAATTTTTTTGGGAGGACATTTATCTATTTCCACAGCCGAAAAAAAAATAGCAGAATTTTTTAGCCTATTCTTTTCCATGATAATCTCAGCAAGCATTTCTGAGTTAGGAGAAATGGAGAATGGTGTTTCGGGAGTCCCAGAACCCTTACTGGTTTCACAGGCTCCATTATTGACAACAAACCTAGCCGAAGCATTGATGGGAGTTCCCACATTCATCATTGCCTCAGAAAAGGACCTAGGTCGAGCCAAGAGGTTGCTACTGGTTTGGGCCGGTGATTTGGGCTTAATTTTAACATTTTCATCCCTCGGCAAAGCCGGTGGAGATGGTGGGTGTACGACATCACCCTTAGAAGCAGAGAAATTAAAATTTGCAGAGATATTGAGTTTTGGAGCGGACACACCTGGCATTGTGTTCAAACCATTGTCACAGACGTGAGGTAAGCTGTCGTCTGGGTATGCCACGAGATCCACTACTTCCGCCTCCAGTTTGTCCGAAGTCCTCCAGCTTCGCAGAGTATCTCCACCTTCGCCACTTTCGCTAATTCGCATAGCAGAGCCTGATTTGTCTCGCATCCAATTCGATCTGTCTGGCATTGTGTTCAAACCATTTTCAGGGATGTGAGGTAAGCTGCCATCCAGGTATGCCACGGGATCCACTACTGCCGCCTCCACTTTGTTCAAAGTCCTCCAGCTTCGCAGAGTATCTCCACCTTCGCCACTTTTGCTACCTTCGCTAATTCGCATAGAAGAGCCCGCACAGTCATCCGAATCTTTTCTTATTTATTAATTTCATATATTATACCAATAACTTATACCAATATTTAATAAGCAATTAAAATAATGATGATAGTTGAGAAAATATGAAATGATTTAGACTATCAAATAAAGGTTATTGAATAATCATAGTCAAAGTTTACTAATTTCATTATTCATTTGATAAAGGAAATTCAACAAATAAATTTGGAAGATGATTTAACTAAATTAAAGTGAATATTAATTCTTTGTGAATTACTTGATTTAATCTCAAAATCATGATAAGGGCAATTAGTCATATCAAGAAAGATGAACAATAAATCGGCATATAAGTCACTATGCATCAATTAAATATTATTATATAAACAAAGGTCATTAAATTTTTCACATTGATGTAAAATGTAAATTTTGCATATGTAGATAAATGCGAGTGGTATCCAATTGAATCTTGTAGAAGAAAATTACATCATATATATCATTGTTTATGATTTCTAAGGTATATTAATTATTTTAGATTGATTAATAAGTCTAATATGATTGCATGTGAATATGATTTATAAAAGGATGGCAAAATATTCTAAGAAAAATATTTAGAAAAAAATAACTATTTTTCATTTCAAATTTATAAAATAAAATTGAAAATTCTCCAATTTCTCATGTTGTGGTGAACCATGTATAAATTATAGAAGATATTTTGTGTTCTATTTTTCAGAATACTAAGAGTGAGAATTGTTGAACTTTGAGTCACTTTGTTTTTGATGAATTGTAGGTTATTCGTGTCTAATTTATAATCTATTGTTTATTTTCTTTATTGTTGTTATAATTTATTAAATATTTCCTTTTAATTTTTTCTACATAAAAATTGAATTTGGTATCTTTTCAATTGAACATGCCTCTTTGTTTTCCATCATTTTCCACTCTCTTCCCATTTGTATTTTTTATTAAGATTATCTAAAATCCTAAACATATTCCTATAATACAATGGAATTTCCCCTCTCAAGCATAGAGAAAATTATTCTCTCAATAATATAATCTCTTTAACAATTACAAGCATACTTTGGTGTCCACTGAATGAGTTTAATTTATGTTAATAAAATTCCAACTATATTATTTTCCACTTCAACTCCTTTCTCAAAATTTTACATGAATATTTATCTATTTTCTTTATAACAATCACAAGCATACTTTGGTGTCCATTGAATGAGTTTAATTTATGTTAATAAAATGTCCAACTATATTATTTTCCACTTCAACTTCTTTCTCAAATTTTTTATATGAGTATTTATCTATTTTCTTTAAAATAATCTGTTATACTTTTCAAAGTAGAAAAGTCTATGATATATAACATCAATTTAGTTTTTATTCTGGTAATGTAGTTAGATATGTTAATTTTGTATTGGGTTTTGGGTTTAAATTAATATATTCAAAAAAATGTAATATAAGATTTGTTATCTTTTGATTTTGACAATTTGAGACAATTAGTTTAGTAATATTTAACAGGCAATGGAAGTGATGATGATAGTTGAGAAAAGATGAAGAGATTAAAATTATCAAATGAGGGTAATTGAGTAATGGAAGTTTGCTAATTTCATTATCCACTTGATAAGAAAAGTCAACAAATAAATTTGCAAGATGATTCAACTAAATTAAATTGAATATCAATTCTTTGTGAACTTTGATTTAATCTCAAAATCATGACAAGGACAATTAGCTAGTCAATAAACGGGCCTACAAGTCACTATGCATCAATTAAATATTATTATATTTTACAAAGGTCATTAATTTTTTTATATTGACTAAAATGTAAATTTGACAAATATGAATAAATGCAAGTGGGAGTAAAAGAAAATCACATGAGATGTTTGGTAATTTATGATTTCCAAGGTATATTAATTATTGTACTTTTTGTAGGCTATTATATTTCATTCACTTGTGCATAATTAGTGAATTGTTTTGCACCAAACATAATAACTATTTTTTTGTAATTCGCATATTCCTAAAGTTACAAAATTTATTTATTAATTTCATATATTATACCAATAACTTATCTCAAATTTGATTGGTTGAATTGATTTTGTGTTATACGACCACTTTTTCGGAGGCTTCCTCCATATTGATAATCCTAAAGGATAATATTTTGTCATTAGTATACAAAGGAAATAGTTTTTGAACCGTTGGTAACATGATCACCGAGTGACATCAAACATAAGTCACCGTAACAGACAAGTGCAGAGATCACTGAAAGTGTATTAGGACAATGATCACTGACAGACAGGTTACAGTGTAAACCGACAACACAGTTCACAAAGGAACCTGAGAAAAGACTATGGAGAAACCCGAGCACCAGCCTATCGAGAGACAGTTTTATTTCTGAGAAATGTGGATTTGAGTTACACGTCAGATAGAACACTTGAGTTTTATATTTAGCTTTATGCTTATCTTTAAAACCATTTCTTGAGGGACAAGTAAATCATATGTAATTGTTTTAATTAGTCTAACTGATTGAAAAAATGCAAACTAGGAGATCAAGGTCAAGTTGTAAACCTTTGATCATATAATTTGTATTGTAAAGCGTGAAACCTAAATAGGTCAATATATTGTATAAATAGATGTAGTAATCAATTAGAACATGATGATTATAGCCGCAAAAAACATCTATGGATCAGACAGAGAGTTTCATGCAGAAGGACACAAAAGACAGAATTCAGTTATGAAGAACAAGATTCAAGGCTACCAAGCAGAATAGAGGTATTAATCAATCACTATAGGTGATACATATAAATTGTGTACTTAAAGGATCTGTATATAGCAATTCAGGATTGCATACTATAAGCTCAAAAAGTATTTTTGACTACTCTCTAACAATTGTGGAAAATAGAAGAAATCCTTTAAGAATTTGGACTTAACATTCTTTATAATGTAAATCTCTTAACCGAGTGCATACTTAACAATGTTGCTAAATCTCTTAACCGAGTAGACCTAACCAGTCTAAAATGTTACTCCTAACAGGGTAAGATCATTAGAAGTGATCACACGTGTAGCCTTAACCGACACCTTCCATTCTGCAGATAGTGAAGCTTTGTGGGTTTCATCCCCACCACAATTTTTACCTTCTAACAGGGGTTTTCTATGTTACCAATTCTTGTGTCATGTGTACTTACATTTCATGAATGTTTACATGCAACTAAGTTTATTATTTGATATTACATGCATAAGGTAGAAAATCATCAATGGTCGATAATGCAAGAACAAAGTTACAAGGGTTAATTGATAATAAAAATTTAAGGGTACTGATTCACCCCTCCCCTCTCAGTACATGTCATTCCATTATTCCAACACATATTACATTTTTTTGGGCAAGATTTCCAGGGTACACATGATATGAATTATTTTTATATTAAAGAAGCCTAGAACAAATATGAATTGCTAATTTAAATCATATTAACAATTTTCCCGTGCAACGTATGGAGGAGATAAATTTGATGAACATTAATATTTCATCTTTTATGTGGCTGAAAAATGAGGAAAGTCATTCTTTTGGCTAAAATAAGTAATTTTAATATATTAGTTAGAAGATGTATTTATATCTATTTAAAAGAATAGTTTTTTTTAACATTAATTATAGCAATATATATATATATATATATATATATATCTAAAAATTTACTGCAAAATTAAATTATTAACATGATTTCTTCAATCTTCTTCTTTTCGTATATTATTTTTTGAAATAATTATTTTTTAAATTTATTTATCTAAAATTTAATCTTATTAAATGGAAGAATATTAATTCTTGTATGTCTCTTATTATTCATAGTATTATACAAATAAGTAACATAAAATTTAACATTCATAAAATGAAAAATAATTTATAAAAATCCCTAGTTTCCTCAATCCATAAGAATTCCTTTGGATGGAAATTCATAATAATAATATTTTATGTAGAGAATAAGAAATGATCCCTATATGTACATAATTTGTATACAGATGACACTATCCTATTCGAAGAAGCCTCCATTATGGAAGCTCAGGCTATCAAACAAAACATTGATGACTACTCCATGGCTTCTGGCCAATTAATCAACCTGGCTAAATCAAAAATTTTCTTTCTAAATGTTACCCCATTAGTCCAGCATCATCTTCTTATCTTTTGGGGTTTCTCTATGGGGGAGTTCCCTTGTCAATACCTTGGAGTCCCTTTTTCTCTGGTTCAGAAAAAATGCCACTTTCGGGATAAGATTATCACTGTAGTCTCCCAATCTATCCTTTCATGGAAGAACAAATGGCTAACCCTATCTGAGAAATTACTCATGATAAAACCAGTCTTAAATGTTATTCCCATCTACCTAATTTCAGTACTCAATATTCCTAAGTGATCAATTGAGGAACTATAGTCCATCTTGAGGGATTTTTTCTGGGCATAAAATATCTCTGAGAATAAAAAATTACCCCTTCTTGATTGGAGCAAGGTTTGCACTCCTAAACCCATTCGAGGTTCGAGTATTCGAGACCTTTCTTTGCAAAATAAATCTATGGGAGCTAAATTACTTTGGAATCTATATCGAAACCCAAACTTGAAATAGGACAAACTAATGAGGTCGAATTATCTTGACTCAAATGATAGGGAAAGAATCTTTACAACCCTAGTTTTTCCTAAGGGGTCTTCCATGTGGAATTTTATGGTCTCTTGTCAGGATCCCATCTTACCCTCCCTCTCTTGGCTGATACATGATGGATCAAAAGCTTAGTTTTGGGAGGATTCATGGAATGAGAATACTCCTTTGTCTCAGATTTGGGATTGGCATCCCCTCGATGATTATCTCAAGAAAACTTAGGGTGACCGAGTTTTCTATTACTTAGATATCTAGGATGGTTTTGCAGGTTGGAAAGATCTTTCCTGGATTATGGGATACCATAGACTTGGTAGAAGAACTACACAAAGTGTTAGAGTAAAAATGTATTTTCACTTATTAATTAAATCATTATTGATTTAATTATTAAGTCACTTTTTATCTCTAGTTCTCCTAAGCTAAACTTTAGGCATATAATAATTATTTCTATTATTAATTATTATCATGCAACCTAGGTTTCTCCACCTTCTGGTGTTCGATCTCCTTTATAAGGATTGATCTCTTTGTAATTATTAGTTTTTTTGTAATTCCCTTGATTCTCTCTCTGAATGAATATTTCATCTTTCAGATCATTATAAGTTGTATCTCCAATCTTTGCTTTGTGACAAGTATTTTGCATACAGTGGATCTTGGTGATTGAATTCTTCAAATTCTAATATAGTATCATAGCCTTGTTGTTGTAGCCTGTTCTTGAGTTTTTTGAAGATTTTTTGGAGCACCGAGGGTTTCAAGTTTTCAAATTTTTGTGTGGATCTTGGGGGAGCTATTTTTTGGAGCACTTTGGGCACAAACTGACCTCGCAGTTGCACTCAAACGGCCCAAAAACCCCTATTTTTATATAAGGCTCATCCAATTTGGACATACTTGAACTATGGGCCCTTTTTTTTGCATGCATGATCTTGGCACACTTTTTGAGGAAAAAAGGCCTCAGTTTTTGTTCCGCCTCAAAATCCACGCCACCATACCAGAAGAAAAAAATAAAATAAAAAATAAAAATTTCTTGGTAAATCTGCCAAATTTGGCCAAAATTTTAGTTGTCTCGCTAGATTTGGAGAGATCACCATATTTAGTGGAGCTCTGCTAGATTTAGCAGAGGTTTCTTAGAGTTCTTGTTTTGGAGTGCTCTTTGATTATTTTCTTTTATCTTGAGAAAATAGAGGCATTTTTTGTCAAACAAGATATCATCAAAAAGATGGTTCCGAGCCTGATCTGATTTTCCAAGTTTGCTTTTCTAATTTTTCCATCTTGCAAGGTTTTTTGTCAATCAAAGTTAGGGTTCCTATTTGCACTCTGACAGTCATATCTTTCTCCTCTAGACTCCATTTTCTAAATTCCACACATCATTGGAAAGATGGTTATTGGAAAGATGGTTATGTTCTCATTCTTATTGTATGGGTCTCATTGCCAAGATTTGCTCTAGGTACATTTTATTCAAGTTTTTTTCTTTTGGCATTCTGGTGGATATCTTGGATGTTTCAGGTCATAGGATCATTTTCCTTGCATGGGATGACTCCTTTTTAGCTATTACATATGTTCTTACAACTTTATGTCATTCCTGAGCATTATAGACATCTTTCTGTAGCATTTATTTTTTGCAAACGCACTGAGATAAAGTGTCATCATTGCATGCTTGGGATCTTGCATGTTTTGTGCTTGTTTGTACTTGCACTACATAATAAAGTGCCATGGGGGGGTTTGATCTACCTTTTTCAAGTGATTATTCCTTCCATGACATTAGCCTCATTATGTGTGTCCAGAGATTGATCATCCTTGACACCATCCTTTATATGTGCTTGTAATTTCTTCAACTTGTAGTCATTCTTGGCAGCCTTTTTTAGTGTACCTTCCATACCTCTCCATTCTCAACATTATGAGGGGGTATTTCCTATTGGTTCTAATGCTTCCTTGGTTTGATGGAGTGAGCTATGTATTCATTATTTCTTGTTATGTACTAGGAAGATGTAGTGGCTGGGTACCTATGCATTTCAGTGAAATGGATCATTTACCATATGGACACTTTTTTCATTCCTATTTTGGAGGCATCCTTCCATTTTTTATCAGCTCTTTAGACTTTGGTTTTTTTGTCATATGTATCTTTGATTTTTGATGTTTGCCTTTGTTTGTCATCCTGATTTGAGTAGTGTCATTTGAGGGCACTCATATAGATTATAGTATTCTCTATCTGATCAGATTCTATTACAGTGGAGGTTCCAATATTTATTCTTTGACAGTGTTTGCATATTCATTCTTCAGTGGTGCTCTACATGTTCTTCTTTTGATCAGCTCTTTAGACTTTGGTGTTTTTTCCATTTGTATCTTTGAGTTTTGATGTTTGCCTTTTTTTTGCATCTTGGTTCGAGTAGTGTCATTTGAGGGCACTCATGCAAATTACAGTCTTCTCTACCTGATCTTTGTTCCTATCTTCTAGGACATTCTCTAGTTTGGAGGCTTCTTCAGTCCTTCACTATTCTTCATCTCTTTTTGGAGAAGGGTTTCTCCCACTAGGTTTTCTCCTTTTCTTCTCTTTACAAATATTTTTTGTAATTGGATAATTGATTAGGCCATGTTGTCGAGACCCATTTTCTTCTTTTAGTAGTATTTTCTAGGTTTTTAGCTTCTCCCTAAGGCTATCTTAAGGGCGGGTTAGAGTAAAAAGGTAATTCCCTTGATTCTCTCTCTGAATGAATGTTTCATCTTTCAAATCATTATGAGTTGTGCCTCCATTCTTTTCTTTTGTGACAAGTTTTTTGCATACAATGAATCTTGGCGATTTAATTCTAACACAAAGAACTCTTAGCAAGGACTCTCCTGATGACATGTAACTCATTGAATGTTTGGGGATTTTAAGTAGATCATTGAAATACAGAAGGATAATGCAGGACATTAATGGATTGTATTTTCATTGATGTCAACTTGATATAATCTAATCGGTTATAATCAAAGTGTCAAAGACTTCAGAGAATCAAAGAGAAAAATATTATGCTTTCAGTAATGCAGAAAAGACAAGTATTCATAATGTGACTTCAAACACTGACGGTTAGTGGAATACCAATAGACAGAGATCACCGAAAGTCAAGTCATAGTGATGCCTGAGCAAGAACACCAATGAGCAGAATCACAAGCATAATCGATGGCCAAAAACACGGTGTAAACTGATGGAGATGCCCGAGGAGAACTGGAGTGTTGACCGAAGCTATCAAAGAGTTAAACAATAAAATTAACTTGAGTTCAAAAATGACAAAATATCTAGCTGGCAGAGCTAAATATAGAGTTAACTAGTAGTTATATTTGTTTTCATCAACAAGATAAAGCCAGAGATAAGTAAGGGATTTAAAGCTTGTTTTGTCTGGTTGGCAAGAAGATCTCAGCGAGATAAAATAGGAGTTTTGCTTTAAATCCAATTGGTGAGAATTGTGGATCACGCCAAGATCAAGAAAATCAAGAACCTAACAAAGGTGATATCATGTCTATAAAGAGAAAACTCAATTCATTGCAAATTGGTGTGGTGGGTGAATGAATGAAAAGAGGATGTTGAAGAGAAAATAATGAAGAGCAACTTCATAGAGTCCTAATCAACAACCTGAGGAAAGAGATAAATTTTTCTGTGGACACCGAGCAACAAAGCACAACATCATCGAGTAGAATCAAAGTGGAACAAAGGTATAAACTAAGATATATTGATCAGAATAGTTTTATGAGATTACAATAGATCTAAAAATCTACAAGTATAAGTTGCATATGTAAACAGATCATATTGTTGCAATTTAACCATTGATTCAGAAAGTCTCTTAACCGAGCGAGATTTAAAGATCCTTACTATATTGAGATACATACAAAGGAGTATAAAAAATTTTGATCATAAAGATAGCATGAGATGTCAGTGACCTATTGACAAGCCAAGTGAGTGTTTGATCAAGGAAGGTAGCATAGATATTCCTAATATCAAGTGAGAGACTAAACTTTTAAATCCTCTAACAAGGTCACAACTAACAGTGTGTTTTTAACCTTTAACAAGGTTGGCTCTTCACCGAGTTCACTTTAGAAGAGTGAAAATTTTGGGTTACCGATCACAAGTAGTTTTTCTCTTAACAGGGTTTTCACGTTAAAAATCCATGTGTCGATGTGTGTATGATTCATTACTTTAGTGTTTTGCATTAAACTTAACTTAATTGGATTGATCAGTATACTATAGATAATTTATTGTCTTTTGATAAATTAACAGACGATTATTCGGTAAACATATAGTAGAAGGTTTTACAAAGCATTCCGAGCAGTAGTAATTTGATAAAAGTATTTGGAGGCATTCATCTTATATGATTGAAGATAACTAGAGGCTTAACATTGTGGTACTAAGTTTTTGGGTTGATTATTGGAATATTTTTGAGGCCGTTAATTCACCNCCCCCCCCCCCCCCCCTCTCAGTTATTACTAACAATTGGTATCAGAGCTTGTGTGCTTAGAAAGGGAGTTTAACAACTCAAGAAAAAGATCACAAGATGAACAGACGAGATGTACCCACGTTGAATAAAGGCAACTTTGCATCATGGCAAAGCAAAATAAGACTCCACCTATCAGGTATTGGAAATGATATTGTGCAATACTTAGATACTGAATATGTGTTTCCTACAGGATCTCACACTCTTGAGAAATTAAGAATAAATCATGAGCATAACTGCATGATGATAGAACTTTCATCATCACTCTCCGATGCTGAGTTTGAAGATGTCAAAACCTACACCTCTGCAAAGAAAATATGGGATAAGTTGAAGCTTGTACATGGAGGAGATGCCAATGTAGTAAGAGCAAAGGTAGAAAGCCTAAGAGGGAGGTTTGATGACCTAAGGATGAAAGAAGGAGAAAAAATCACTCAGTATAGCTATAGAACCAAAGAGGTAGTAAATGCTATCCGAGGAGTTGGAGGTGTACTTAAAGAGGAGAAAGTGGTAATAAAAATATTAAGAACCTTATTGCCTATTTATGCTTTTAGAGTTTCTACTATTCAAGAAATGAGAGCAGTTGCAAACAATAGTGTTACTCTAGATAGTCTGATTAGTAGACTAATTTAATTTGAGATGAACAAATTTGATAATAGTGTCTTACCATCTCTAGAATCTGCATTCAAATCTTCTCTAAAGATAAGTAACTCAAGTCATAGACATGTTGTTAGAAATTATAGTGATAATGATAATGAGGATCAAGGACTTGATGAGATTGAAGCACTTATGGCCAGAAGATTGCAGAGAGGCAAAGGTAGATACAAAGGTAAATTACCACTTGTATGTTTCAATTGTAAATAGGTTGGACACT
>MU227142.1:3395629-3426037 GCA_018584345.1 Thuja plicata | reverse complement strand
TATATATTCACATAGTTATATATATGTAGTTATGCGTAGATATATATATATATATATATATATATATAGATTTGTATTTATTGATAGATTTATCATTGTATATATACATATATATACATTTTTACTTATATATATGCTTGTCTAGATGTATGTATATGTATTCGTATATATATATTGTTGTATTTTTATGTACATACATGTGGGTGCGTGTATATATATATATATATATATATATATATATATATATATTTTATTTTTTTTTTATATTTNTATATATATATATATATATATATATATATATATATTTTATTTTATTTTTATATTTCTTTAGTTCCTTTTTTCCTAGCCTTTTTTCTTTTCTTCCTCCTTTTTTTGTTCTTCTTTAGGGTGGTTGGCTTGTAATTCGTGGTCTTTAGTGTTATTATTATTTTTTTGGTTTCTCTTTTTTACCCTTGGTTATCTTTTATTTTTATTCCCCTTGTTCTCCGTGCCTCTTTCTCACCCTAGCCCTTCTTTTATCCTTTGAGATAGCTGAGTCTGCATCTTATTTTTTCTCCTTGCTCTCTACTCATCTTGATGATGGATCAAGGAGTGTGATCCGAAACGTTGATGCTTAAAAAACACACACAATCAAAAACCAGAAATTCAGCTCTATATTCAATAGATTGTGGAAATCTGATCGATTTAACAAAAGGAATGTCAGAGGCTTACTGAGCATGACTAAGCCCAAGCATATAATGTGCAAGAATTGTAAAAAGGTAAGATGGCAAAGTCTAGTTTCAAGAGTAAAACCCATACATCTACTACAATTCTAGAATTGGTCCATACAGATCTATGTGGACCCATGAGGACAAAGAGATACTATGGAGATAGATATTTTATTCTCTTTGTTGATTATTTTTCTAGAATGATGACAGTCATGTTTTTTAAAAGATAAATCAGAAGCATTTAAGATGTTTAAATGATATAAAGAAATGGTAGAAAAACAAAGTGAAAATAAATTGAAATGCTTAAGGTCAAATAGAGGAGGGGAATTTACTTCAGAAGAATTCACTAACTATTGCAATGAGCATGGAATTAAAAGATAGGTTTCTGCATTGAGGACACCACAGCAAAATGGAATTGCTGAAAGGAGAAATAGATCAATTGTTGACTGTGCAAGAACATTGATGATTGAGAAAAGCATCACTCAAAATTTCTGGAGGGAAGTTGTTAGTACTATTGTCTACAGAATAAATAGAGTAGAATTGAAGGACACAAAGAAGACACCATATGAACTTTGGTATTGTTATACACCCAATGTAAGTTACTTCAGAATCTTTGGTAGTCAATGTTATATATTTAAGGATGATAGAAATGGAAAACTTGACTGCAAAAGTGAAAAAAAGGTATCTTTCTAGGGTACTCAACCAAAATCAAGGCTTATAAATGTCTTAACAAGTCATCTAACAAAATCATTGAAAGTGAAAATGTGAAAATAGATGAATTTGCAGAAAAGAATAATAAGGAAAGAAAAAAGGAACCGAAGGACTACAATAGGTTTGTTTATACAGGACCTGACACTCTACCCAAGAAATAGTGTGTCACTCCTGAGCATCAGAACATTGCACCCGAGCATCAGGATGCAATTACCAAAAATTAGGATAATCCTCAAGATGATGTTTTGAACAACAAAGATGAATACAAAGGTCAAGAAGATGATCAGAATGATGAACACAAAGCTTAACCGAAACTTGCCAAGTATGTCAGAAGACATCATCCACAGAATTAAATCATAGGAGACAAAAAGGTTGGAACAAGAACAAGAAGTAAGTCACTTAATGCCAGATGTTTACTTTGTGATTTTGAGCCTAAATCTGTTAACAATGCACTTGAGAATGAAGAATGGGTCAGTGCTATGAATGAGGAAATAGAATAGATTGAGAAGAACAATACATGGACACTAGTACCAAGACCAAATGACAAGAATGTCATCGGTACCAAACGGATATTCAAAAACAAGCTAAATGAGAATGGAGAAGTCACTAGAAACAAAGAAAGATTAGTATGCAAGGGATATACACAAGAAGAAGGTATTTATTATGGAGAAACCTTTGCACCCATTGCTAGACTAGAAGGAGTTAGAATCTTACTTTCTTATGTTGCATTTAAAGGATTCAAGGTATACCAAATGGATGTCAAATCTGCTTTCCTAAATGGAATATTAGAAGAAGAGGTATACATTGAACAACCAGAAGGGTTTGTTGATCCAGAAAAGAGAAACATGGTGTGTAGACTACATAAAGCCTTGTATGGATTGAAACAAGCACCAAGAGCCTGATATGAAAGAATTCACTCGTATCTCATTAGCATAAAACTTGTTAGAACAAGTCAAAATAGCAATCTGTACTTAAAAGAAGATACCGATGGTAATATTCTGATTGTTGAAATTTTTGTTGATGATATCATTATTGGGGGAAATGAATTATTATGCAAATCCTTTTCTAATGAAATGAGCAAGGAATTTGAAATGTCTATGTTTGGAGAGATCAAATTATTTCTTAGTCTACAGATTCTTCAACAAGATGCAGGCATATGCATCACTCAGTCCAAATACATCAAGGAAGTGTTGAAGATATTCAAGATGGAAGATTCCAAACCAGTTGGAACACCTATGGCTACCAGATGTAAGCTAACAAAAGAAGACAAATCTAATAAGGTAAATCAAACCTTATATAGATCAATGATTGGAAAACTGATGTATGTTTTTCACACCAGACCAGATATAGCACACGCAGTTGGAATTGTTGCAAGATTCTCTACTAATCCCAAAGATTAACATATGAATGGTGTCAAGAGAATTCTGAGATATCTGAAGGACACCGAGGACTATGGCTTATGGTACAAAAGAGAAGGAAAATTTTAGATACAAGTCTATACAGATGTTGATTGGGCTGGAAACATGGATGACCAAAAGAGCACAACTGGAGGAGCATTCTTCATGGGTGACAGAATTGTCACATAGATCAAAAAGAAGCAAGGATGCATATCTCAATCAACTACAGAAGCAAAGTATGTGGTTGTTGCTACAAATTGCTCCAATATTTCATGGATCAAAAAATTGTTGGAAGGTATGAATATGAATATCATTGAACCAGTAATTATCTACTGTGATAATACTAGTGCAATAAAAATTTCTAAGAATCCAGTCATGCATGATAAGACTAAGCATATTTCTATCAAGTATCACTATCTAAGATAACAGATGCAAGCAAAGGAAGTGATACTAGAATATGTTCAATCAAAGGAACAATTAGCTGATATATTCACCAAGCCATTACTGAAGGATACATTTGAGTACCTAAGACAGAGACTAGGGGTCCAACCCTTATCTATCGGTTAGTAATCTGACTAGGAGGTTGCATCAGCCTATACCAAATTTGATAATCAGTCAAGTTGATGCAAACACTAAGATGAACATCAATAGATACATATGTACATAGCAAGGTACAAATCTGCACTAAAAATAAAACTTTGTATTCCTGATGGATAGGGAAATTCAAAGAATATACTATGCAAAGGGATGGAACATGATATAGATGATAAAACAAGAAGAAGTATTTTTGTTTGGTGTTGTTGTCAAAGGGAGAGATTATCTCATTATCATTAGGGAGAGATTTGCATTGTCAAAGGGAGAGATTATCTCATCATCAACCATGAAGAGAAGTTCCTGAGAATCAAAAGGAAGATTTAATCAATATTCTAAGGGAGAGAAATTGATTACATATGAAATATCCATCTAAGGGATAAAAGTAACAAAGTGAGAGAGTTCAGACAAAGAGAAAGATTGTTGTCAAAAGAAAAAGAGATTATCAAGAAGAGGAAAAGTCAAGGCAGAGCACATATCAGAACATAGATATCAAATGATACATCTATCCAGAGAAGGGATTGAAGATTGAAGACAACCACTCTGCATGAAACAAATCTAAGCTATTTTTTAGCTTACCGAGAGCCAGACATTTTCAATAGTTACATTAGGAATGCTTGATGAAAATTTATATTTCATATTATATTAGTGATAGTATAGTATGATAATGTAGTATGTTGCCATCAATGCTAAAGGGAGAGATTGATGACATGTAACTGATTGAATGTTTGAATATTTTAAGTAGATCACTGAAATACATAAGGATAATGCAAGACATTAAATTAGTTAATGGATTGTATTTCCATTGATGTCAACTTGATATAATCTAATCGGTTATAATAAAATTGTCAAAGACTTCAGAGAATCAAATAGAAAAAGATTATGCATTCAGTAATGCATAAAAGACAAGTATTCATAATGTCACTTCAAACACCGACGGTTAGTGGAACACCAATGGACAGAGATCACCGAAAGTCAAGTCATAGTGATGCCTAAGAAAGAACATTGATGAACATTATCGACAAGAAGAATCACAAGCATAACCGATGGCTAGAAACATAGTGTAAACCGACGGAGAATCCCAAGGAGAATTTGAGTCTTGACCGAAGCTATCAAAGAGTTAAACGCCAAAATTAACTTGAGCTCAGAAACAAAAAAATATCTAGCTGGCAGAGCTAAATATAGAGTTAACTGGTAGTTATATTTGTTTTTATCGACAAGATAAAGCCAGAGATAAGTAAGTGATTTAAAGCTTGATTTGTCCAGTTGGAAAGAAGATCTCAACGAGATAAAATAGGATTTTTGCTTTAAATCTAATTGGCAAGAATTGTGGATCATGCCAAGATCAAGAAAATCAAGAACTTAACAACGGTGATATCATGTCTATAAAGAGACAACTCAATTCATTGTGAATTGGTGTGGTGGGTGAATGAATGAAAAGAGGATGATGAAGAGAAATTGATGAAGAGAAACTTCATATAGTCTTGATCAACAAGCTGAGGAAAGAGCTAAAGTTTTATATGGACACCGAGCAATAGAGCACAGCATTACCGAGCAGAATAAAAGTGGAGAAAAGGTATAAAATGAGATATAATAATCAAAATAGTTTTATCAGATTATAATAGATCTAAAAATTTGCAAGTATAATTTGTATATGTGAATAGACCATACTATTTCAGTTTAACCATTGACTCAAAAATTCTCTTAACCGAGCGAGATTTAAATATCCTTTCTATATTGAGATACATTCAAAGGAGTATCAAAAAAAAAATTCATGAGGATACCATGAGATACTAGATAACTATTGATAGGCCAAGTGAGTGTTTGATCAAGGAAGGTAGCATAGAGATTGCCAATATCAAGTGAGAGACTAAAATTTTAAATCCTCTAACAAGGTCACACCTAACAGTGTGTTTGTAACCTTTAACAAGGTTGGCTCTTCACTGAGCTCACTTCAGAAGAGTGAAAATTTTGGGTTACCGGTCCCAAGTGGTTTTTCCCTTAATAGGGTTTCCACATTAAAAATTCATGTGTCAATGTGTTTATGAGTCATTACTTTAGTGTTTTACATTAAACTTAACTTAATTGGATTGATCGGTATACTCTATATAATTTACTATCTTTCGGTAAATTAATAGACTGCTACTCAGTAAACATACAATAGAAGGTTTTACAAAGCATTCCGAGCAGTAGTAATTTGATAAAATTATTTGGAGGCATTCATCTTATAGGACTGAAGATAACTAGAGGCTTAACATTGTGGTATTAAGTATTTGGGTTGATTATTGGAATATTTTTGAGGCTAATGATTCACCCACTCCCCCCCCCCTCATTTATTACTAACATCTCCTATTCTCTCCTCTTCATGATGAACTATTTTACTAGGCTCTCCTTCTGGCAAAGATACGGTCAAGATTGGTTATGAATCTAAATTTTGGCATCAATATTATGAGTCCTAACCTACAAAAATATTATGGGGATCTCATTTCCTCTCTATGGGAGGTGCCTTTGCCTGGTTGGCCATTCAGGATAGGGTTCTAACAAGTACATGATTAGATATATTAGTAAACCCTTGGTCTTTCCCTTGCCACCTCCATGAATATTCCCAACATCATTATTGAAGGAGACTCAATGGTGGTATATAACATAGTCTCCTCTAGACTAACCTCTTCTTGGAAACTAAAATATAGGTTAGATATGATTCTAAATAATTTGGCACTCTTCTAAACATTTGAAACGAAACACTATTTTAGGGAAGTAAATATGTTAGCATATTTTTTGGCAAACAAATCTATTGATGACCCATTTCTGTAGTAGGGAGTGGATAAGTGTCATCTTTCACATATGATTTAAGTTTAATTTGGCCAAGTTTTTCTCACTCAAGGTATATTTATTATTGGTTGTACCAGTATTTGGTTAAATACCATCTTGAGTAATTATAATGTTCCCCTTTTTCCATGTATTTATGGGTTTAAAATATAGGTGTCAATAGGATGGATTGTACTCATTCTAATGGATAAATGGTAATTTATGTATCTGTTGGTATGGTTGAATTTGGGCCTCTTGATGTATGTCATTTATTCACATGAATAGATGGGGAGTGGGGGTGTCCTAGATGGTATCTTAATTAATTCTCTTCTCATTACCAATAACTATCTAAATAAGGCAACTGGTGACTATGCTTATGAACATGTTCATTGGATTACATTTTGACATGTGTTATGGAAATGAATTGATTAGGATTAAAAGACTTATGGGTATGTTCTCTTACTCATTTGGGAACCTCCCTATTCTTGTGCATTAGTGGAATTTGACATTATGCATCAAGAGGATATCATGTACTCTTTTCTAAGGGCCTCCAAAATTATGATGATTATGATGTATTTTATTAATGATTATTAGTTGGGTGATCTATGATAATTTTGAAGTGAATTCTGATTACACATGAACAAAATGCTTATTATGTTCATCATACTAAATGTTTTCCTTTTGCTAATTTTCTTAGGATAATGGTGTTTATGATCTACTATGAATACTATGTGTATATGCTAAATGTGTCCTTCTTATTTAGCCATACACTTCAACATCTTCATTGTTCACCAGTCACATATAAGAATGGATATGAAATTATAAATCTTGCATGCCTGCGTGAGTTGACCTATTGCCTCCTATCTAGATGGGGTTTTGAATAAGCTTTTAGTGTTCAAGAGTCCAACAACTATAGACCATTACTAGAATGGGGAATTTTAGAAAATAGGTAAATGAAAAGCTATGAGAGAGATTATTTTATTCTAGAAATGAATGTGCAAGCTAGATTAATCTACCAAATAAATGCAAGATTAATCTATGAAAAGAGAGACTAAGCTAAGAATAATAGAAAGTGAAAGCTAAACTAGAAATGGATAATGATTATTCAAATTAAAATTTTCTTGAAATTAAGTTAAACTATGAATGTTTAATCTAAAAAATGATATTAAGCTATAGAAAAAAATCTCTAATAACAATGTATTCAATTAGCAATTAGAAGATTCAAGACTAGCAATTTCAAAAATGACATATTACAAGACTAGTTTGAATGAGAGATGAGAGAGTTCTTTTATAAATTGAGAGTCCATTCAAAATATAAAGTTTCCTTTGAGAGAAATAGTTAACTTATTGAAATCTAGTTGAGAATAGCAAGTTTCTGATGTAAGTGTTCTAAAGGGGCTTGCTTGCACAATCTACCAAGAATATCTTCTCTATATTCTTCAAGGATCCTAATCTCCTCTAGGTCCTCATTAGGCTTAGATAATTAACTAATTCCTAATCCTACTCTTCTCTAAGAGTCTCCACTTGTGCTTCACCCTTTTGAAAGACTAACATCCTATAGTTAGTTCAATCTCCACTTCCCCAACTTGCACTTAGAAGAGTCTAAATGCCAATTTTCACTCTAGCCTTCTTGATTCATTTGTAGGGGTGTCTATAAACATGTAAAAATCACATTCAATCAGTTTGGAATCCATCTTGAGGAATCTTCACTCTTTGCAATCGAGTTCACACTTTTTGGCTTAAGGAGGCCTAATTCCTTGTAGCCCTATCTAGGGTGTTTTTCCCAATTAACTTCAAACTTTCCAAAATAACTTGAAAATATAAGACCATATCAAAATACCCTTTTTCACCTTACAAGACATTTTTAAGGTTTTAAGTTCAGTAACCCTCAGTACATAGGGTTCCTACAAACTATGTCTTATAGGGCTAATAGGCCTAAAAACTAGGACAGTCTGCAACACTATGCTGAACTTGTCCAAAACTTGTCTCCACTAATTGGTATGAACTTGAAAAACTTAGTATGTCAAGGTAACACAAAACCCTAACTTATAATTTACTTAGACCGTACAAATCTATCTTTCCCTGCTCATGGAAACTCACTGTTTCTCCACCAAACCACTAACCAGACAGTGCATGCTCGCCTAGGGCTTGGTCTTAAAAATAGCTACTTGTCTTTCCATGACTCCTAACTCTACAACTATGTACACTACTAACTCCCCTAACATTTCCATCTATCCTTGGAAGTTTCCCATGGTTAGATTTCATGGGGGAGCCATATTTAGACTGACTGGTTAGGACAGGACCAGTGAACTACTTAAACACAAAACAATTTACCTACGACTGAATACTAACTCTAATCAACTAACTTACTAAATGAAAAGTTTCTATAATCCTCCTAAGAACATAAAAAAACCATTACTTCAAAGCTTTCAATCCATAAGTATGACTGTCACAAGGAAATGCTCAGGAATTCTAGAAACACGCAATTGTAGACTGTATTGCTCTTCACAAAATGTTACAATGAAATCACTCCCTGCATGATTTGAGTCTCTCCTACTCTAGATGCCTTCTTCCACAATTTTAGGGCCTTGTTGGTCAATTATCCACTCCTGGAATCAAGGAGAATCCGATGTAACCATATTGCATGCAACATTTGCAATTATTGCAAATGTTGTCATGATAACAAAATATCAACTTTTGGCATCTTTTCAATTATGCCTCCTCCCTACATTTTAGGACCTCTATCCTCTCTATCTTGAGGATCCAAGATCATTATGGACCCTATGGCATCTATATGCCCTAATTTATGAGATTAGGACACATTCAAGACTCCAATCCATCAACTAACAACTAAGCCTAATAATTTGAAAACTACAAACAATGGCTAGTAATGTGACCTTAGTCTTAATGACTAACTCACTTAGCCTACATTGAAAAGACCTCCTAAGGTAAAAATAAAACTAACCTATCTTGACTTGGCTAATGCCAATTACAAGCCAAAATGGACAAACATGGAGGCTAGCCTAGGTGCTCCTACAGCCTAGGTGCTCCTGCACCATCCTCCCCAAAACAAAAAGATCAATCCACCCTTGGATTGATGATGCTTGGATCAATACCTAGCTTCTTTGACTCTGATTCTTTGACCCATACTGCATCTACATTTTTTTGATCATGTCTCTTGATCAAGTGCTCTTTATACTCTTTTTTTCTATTCTTCTTGTAGATTCTTGTATCCAGTATGCTGTCAACTCCTTTGACTGTATTAGATGGTAATTGTAACTCCTCCACATCTCTAATGACTTCTTGAAGACTCTGATCCAAGTCTTTATTTGGTCCTTTTTAGTGGACTAAGTCTACAATGTTGAAGATAGGTGACAATCCACTGTCTTCCGAGAGTTCTACTTTGAAAGCATTATCACCATACTTGGCCAAGATAAGACAAGGGCCTATCCTTCTCATCTGCAACTTGTGAGGGACTCGCCTCTGCAATCTAGATTTTTTGAGATGTATCATCACCATGTCACCCACATCAAACTCAACTATCCTCCTACTTTCATCAACCTTAGCCTTATGTTTCAAGATGTTCTTTGTCAATGTTTTCTGGACTGTATCATGAATCTCTTGCATGGCTTGAGAAAAATCATCTTCATATCCACTTTCTTTCACTCCATCCTTCAAGTCTCTCAACTCATAGACTCCTCTATGATGTAATCCATACACTACCTCAAAGGGGATCTTCCCTGTTGACCTATTGATGGTTTCATTATATGCATACTCAACCTATCCAATAAATTGATCCCATTGCTATCTGTACTCCCTTGTCAAGCATCTCAGTAGATTACCAAGGCTTCTATTCACCACTTCAGTCTGTCCATTAGTTTGAGGATGGTAGGCAGATCCAAAGGATAAATTAGTGCCTAGTCTTTGCCAAATATTCTTCCAAAAATGACTCATAAATTTGGTGTCTCTATCAGACACAGTGCTCTGAGGTAACCCATGGATTCTTACTATTTCTTTGAAGAATAGAGATGCTATTTGGTTGACATCATTAGTGGTCTTGCATGGCACAAAGTGAGCCATTTTTCTAAACCTATCCACAACTACATACACACTATCCATACCTTGTCTTGTTTTGGGTAACCCAACTACAAAATCCATGCTCAAGCAATGCCATGGTCTAGTAGGAATATGTAGGGGCTGATAGAGGCCAGAATTTGATGAAGTACCCTTGGCTCTTTGATATGCAATACAACTGTCTACATACCTCTTGACATCAATATTCATGCTCGGCCAATAGTAGAACCTTTGAACTAGTTCTTGTGTCTTTGTGATCCTAAAGTGACCACTCAATGCACCATTGTGCTTCTCTTGAATCATGTTCTCCCTAATGGAACCTCTAGGGACACATAGATTATTGCCTTTAAAAAAAAGGTTACTTTGCAAAGTATATTCAGCATACTCACTATGAAAATGGTTCTTGTATTCAGCATATACCTTGTAAATGTCTGCAAAGTCCTCATCTTCAGCATATAGATCCTTGAAGTGATCTATTCCCATGCTCTTCAACTAAATTTCTTGAATGGTAAGAGCTCTTCTTGACAATGCATTAGCAACTTTGTTGAGGACACCTTTCTTATGTTTGATGTTAAAGATGTAAGCTTGTAGGTATTCAACCCACTTCATGTGCTTGTGGCTCAACTTCTCTTGAGAATTTAGAAAACTTAAGGCTTGATTATCTGAATAAACAATGAACTCTTTAGGCAGAAAGTAGTGCCTCCACTTTCTCAAGGCTTGAACAAATGCATACAACTTAAGGTCATAAGAAGAATACTTCTTCTTTGCTTCACTCAAATTCTCAGAGTGAAATGCTACTGGTCTACCTCTTGGCTTAGGACAGCTCCAATAGCTATGTTGCTTGCATCACATTCAATTGTGAAAAGATTCTCAAAGCTTGGTAAGACTAACACTGGTTGGGTAGCAATCTTTTCCTTCACCAACTCAAAGCTCTTGTTGGCTTGTTCATTCCACATGAACTTGGTCTTCATTCCTCCTTTGATTGTATCCAACATTGGGGCACAAATAGCACTAAATTGCCTTATGAACTTCCTATAATATTGAGCAAGGCCATGAAAACTCCTTACCTCTGTTGTTTTCCTTGGAGTGGACCAATTCATAATGGCTTCTACCTTACTCTTGTCCATTTTTAGATTACCATGAGATAGAACAAATCCTAGGTACACTAGCTCTGTTTTGGTGAACTCACATTTCTCCAAGTTAATAATTAACTTCTCTTCATGTAGCCTCTTGAGTACTAATTCCACATGCTTGAGGTGTTCCTCTCTTATCTTACTAAATATGAGTATATCATCCAAGTATACCACTACAAACTTGCCAATGTGGTCTTTAAGTACTTCATTCATCAACCTCATAAAATTTGATGGAGCATTTGATAAGCCAAATGGCATGACTAGCCATTCATATAGCCCTTCAGTGGTCTTGAAGGCTGTCTTCCACTCATCTCCTTCATTCACCCTTATTTGGTGATAGCCACTTTTTAAATCTATCTTGGTGAAGTACCTTGCACCTCCTAAACAATCCATCAAGTCTTCTATTCTAGGGATAGGAAACCTATATCTTATAGTGATCCTATTTATGGCTCTAGAGTCCATACATAATCTCCAAGTACCTCCTTTATTAGGGGCTAGGACTATGGGTACAACACAAGGACTAATACTCTTCCTTATAAGACCTTGTTCTAATAACTCTTGAACTTGCCTAGCTATTTCCTCATTTTGTTGAGGTTTCATCTTGTAGGCTGCCTTATTGGGTAGTGTAGCTCTAGGAATAAGGTCAATCTTATGGCTTATGGGTCTTATAGGGGGTAAGGTTGATTACTGTCCATCACTTACAATGCCTTCATACTTCTACAACATTTCTTGTATCTCATGTGGCAGCTCTGTCCTCTTCACTGTTTTGTCTTCCTCTTCCTTGGGCTTCAACACTAGAGAAAAACCAACTCCTTCTCCTTCTTCCATGGCCTCCAAGAACTCTTTCTCACTCACCATTAGTACATTTGGACCAGCTGTCTTCACTTCTACATCTTCTAACAATGACTGAATTTTGAAAGTCATATTCTCCTTCTTGAAAGTATAGGAGTTCTTCACTCCATCATGGATAGCTTGGCGATCAAATTTCCATGGCCTGCCTAGGAGAAAGTGACATGCATCCATGGGTACTACATCACATAGTACCTTGTCCTTATATCTCCCTATAGATAACTCCACCCATGCTTTCTCATTCACTACGACATGTTGTCCCTTATTGAGCCAAGTTACCTTGTAGGGATGAGTATGGGGTATCCTTGTCATACCTAACTTATTGACTACTTCCTCTGACACAATATTATCAGTAGACCCTGAGTCTATGATAAATTTACATACTTTACCCATCACCTTACATTTGATTCTAAACAAAGACCTCCTTTGGCTTGGCTCCTCCTTGATTGGCTCCTTGATCAATGTTCTCCTCATCATGAGGTTATCACCTTCCTATGAGTTTAATGGCACCTCAAGGTGTTTATCAGTTACACTTGTGTCTTCTTGGATTAGATTAGTCCTCTTGTTACCTCCTTGAGAAGTACTACCCTTCTTTGGACACCTATAGGCAGGGTGTTCCATTTGGTTACAATGGTAACATTTCATATTGGCAAAGTAATTGCCTCTTCCCTATCCACCACTTCTACCTCTAAAATTGGAGTTCCTTCCTCTGCCACCTCTACTGGAACTTGCTTCTTGTTGCTCAGTGTATTTTACATTTCCTTGTGTCCTTGACTTTGAACTCCTTCCATCATATCCACCTCTTTATCCTCTACTATCTCTTCCTCTACCTCTTCCTTTATAACTTTGTTCTTGCTTCCTCTTGCCTTTTTCTTCTATGTTCAAGGCCATTTGATAGAATTGGTAGATGGTTTTGAAGTTCACTAGACTCACGTCTTCTTGAATAGACCATTTAAGTTCATTCATATACCTAGCTATCTTGATGCTTTCATCTTCCACCACTTGTGACCGTAGGCACAACTTTTGGAACTCTTCAGTGTAGTATTGAACATCTAAGTCTTTTTGTTTGAGATTATGTCTCCTCCTATGTAGATGTACTACATAATCATTAGGGAAATAGGTCAGCTTCATCTTAGTCACCATGCCCTTCCATGTGGCTATAGGACTCTTTCCTTCCTTTTCTCTTTCAGTTTGAACAAACTTCCAACATGTAAGAGATGAACCTCTCAATCTTGACTTGGCCACATCCACTTTTTGGGCCTCTATGATACCATCACATTCAAAATGGTTCTCTATGCTATCTATCCAATCCACTACTGAATTTGGATCCATTTTTCTACTAAATAGTGGCACACCCTCCAAAGATTTACCACTCAAAGCCTTCAATGCCTTTAAGAAGGGTTCTTGATCACTGACAGGATCAGGAGTTGGAGCTTCTTCTTCTATATCCACTCCTTTCTCTCTTGCTTCTTCCTCTTCTTTCTGGTCAATCTTATCCTTCATCTTCTTAGCTTTGTCTTGGACTTCTCCCAAGAGTTGCTCCATTAATTTGAGACAATCTTTCTCTTAATGACTTATTGTCTTCTTCTTGTTCTTCCACCTTTTTGGCTAATTTAGCATTAGTCACCATGAATTTTTATTTTTTTGATCCTCCAGGTGTATTCTCTCTAACTAATTCAGTAGGCTGAAACATCCACCACAAGCCTGATCTTTAATAAAGCTCTGATACCAATATGATGTAAGTGTTCCAAAGGGGCTTGCTTGCACAATCTACCAAGAATATCTTCTCTATCTTCTTCAAGGATCCTAATCTCCTCTAGGTCCTCATTAGGCTTATATCATTAACTAATTCCTAATCCTGCTCTTCTCTAAGAGTCTCCACTTGTGCTTCACCCTTTTGAAAGACTAACACCCTATAGTTAGTTCAATCTCCACTTCCCCAACTTGCACTTAGAAGATTCTAAATGCCAATTTTCACTCTAGCCTTCTTGATTCATTTACAGGGGTGTCTATCAACATTTAAACATCACATTCAATCAGTTTGGAATCCATCTTGAGGAATCTCTTCACTCTTTGCAATCGAGTTCACACTTTTTGGCTTAAGGAGGCCTAATTCCTTGTAGCCCTATCCAGGGTGTTTTTCCCAATTAAATTCAAACTTTCCCAAATAACTTGAAAATATAAGACCATATCTAGATACCCTTTTTCACCTTACAAGACATTTTTAAGGTTTTAAGTTCAGCAACCCTCCGTACAAAGGGTTCCTACAAACTAGGTCTTATAGGGTTAATAGGCCTATAAACTAGGACAGTTTGTAGCACTATGATGAACTTGTCCAAAACTTGTCTCCACTGATTGGTATGAACTTGACCAACTTAGTATGTCAAGGTAACACAAAACCCTAACTTATCATGTACTTAGACCGTACAGATCTATCTTTCCCTACTCATGGAAACTCATTGTTTCTCCACCAAACCACTAACTGGACAGTGCATGCTCACCTAGGGCTTGGTCTTAAAAATATATAATTGTCTTTTTGTGACTCCTAACTCTAAAAATATGTACACTACTGACTCCCCTAACATTTCTATCTATCCTTGGAAGTTTCCCATGGTTATATTTCATGGGGGAGCCATATTTAGACTGGCTGGTCAGGACAAGACCAGTGAACTACTTAAACACAAAACAAACCTATGACTGAATACTAACTCTAATAAACTAACTTACTGAATAAAAAGTGTCTCTAATCCTCCTAAGAACAAAAAAAAACCATTACTTTGAATCTTTCAATCCATAAGTATGACTGGCACAAGGAAATGCTCAGGAATTCTGGAAACACACAATTGCAAATTGTATTGCTCTTCACAAAATGTTACAATGAAATCACTCCCTGCATGATTCGAGTCTCTCCTACTATAGATGCCTTCTTCCACCATTGTAGGTCCTTTTTGGTTGATTCCCCACTCCTAGAATCAAGGATAATCCAATGTAACCATATTGCATGCAACATTTGTAATTATTGCAAATGCTGTCATGACAACAAAATAGCTACTTTTGGCATCTTTTCAATTATGCCTCCTCCCTACATTTCAGGACCTCTATCCTCTCTATCTCGAGGATCCAAGATCATTAAGGACCCTATGGAATCTCTATGCCCACATTTATGAGATTAGGACACATTCAAGACTCCAATCCATCAACTAACAACTCAGCCTAAGAATTTGAAAACTACAAATAATGGCTAGTAATGTGACCTTAGTCTTAATGACTAACTCACTTAGCCTACATTGCAAAGATCTCCTGAGCTTGAAATACAACTAACCTATCTTTATTTGGATAATGTCAAGTACAAGCCAAAATGGACAAACATGGAGACTAGCCTAGGTGCTCCTGCACCAGTTTCTTTTGAGAGAAACAGTCAACTGTTGTCTTTTTGAGTTTAACTGATTTGTTTCTTTTTTAAATCACAGTTAAGTCAAAGTTTCTATTTCTGAACTGGAGATAAGATTTTGGAGAGAATATTTAATTAAATAAATATAATATGACCTCATAAATGTATTTTCTCAATTATTTGGACAATTAAGTTCAATTATTGAAATGAGGATATTTATTTAATAATCAAATGTTATTTAATTCCTTTTTATGTATTTTAGCTAAAAGGGTGAATTTAATTTAATTAAAGTGTTAGGACTTTATAATTAAATTAAATCGATCATAGGGTTTATTTAGCCAATTATAATTGATATTTAGGAATTAAATACAATACGTGATTAATGTAGATTTAGGATTTTCTACATTTGACACTTAAGTCAAGTAGAGTCGGTCCAAACTCAAAATTGCCTAGTATAATAGGAATTTGATGATTCAAAGAACGATAAATGCAACAAAATTGGTTAGGGTTGCAAGATGCCAATTTTGGGGTGTTACATTTTGCCCCTCTTTGAATTGATGTACGAGAAGCACATTGATTCAAAGAAAAGTCTGATATTTGAAGCATAGAAGAATCATTGAAATTGATTTCGAGCATTGATGACAGTTTCAGAGCCATCTCCAGAATGGAGCTTGACTCTCTGAAGTCTAGGTTAGGTTTCTGAGACGCTGGTTAGATCAAGTTTTCGAGGGTCATCTTCAGAATGAAGCTTAACTCTCAAGAATTTGGGTTAGATTTCCCCAATACCTAGCAGTGATATTTTGAGAGCCATCTCCAGAACAAAGCTTAACTCTCAGGGATAAAACTTAGATTGCTCAAATACCTAATAGATTATCACTTTTCAAAAGATTGTCCCCAGTAAGAGGCCCAATCTTCAGGATTCAGGGTTAGATTACCCCAATACCTATCCATTTCAAAGATAGCCAGTAGAGATTTTTAGGACTATCCCCAGAACGAAGCTTAGTCACCTAATATCTAGGTTAATTTACCCAGATACCAACTAGATCGAGTTTCAGAATCATCTCCAGAACGGAGCTTGATTTTCAGAAGCCACTGTTAGATTGCCCAAATTCCTAATAGATCAGATTTCGAGAGTCATCTCCAGAAAGGAGCTTAACTCTCAGGGATCTGAGTTAGATCGCTCAGATACCAAAAAATGAGATTTCAAGAATCATCTCCAGAATGAAGCTTGATTCTCAGGAGTCAAGGTTAGATTGCCCCAACACCTAATAGATGACAAGATATAACGAACAAAGGTGCCCCCAGTGATTCGAGATTGTGGAATACCCAGTTTTGATGGTGAAGTACAAAAACTGAACATGACCCAAGTGATGAGATAGCCCTAGCAACGAGGATTTTTGAAAATTAGATCAGATTGATTAAAATAGATTCAAAGTGATTCAATGATGTAATCATCCTGCCCCCTCGGGAGTGAAATAGAAAGATGACACGTCATAATGAAGATTGAAAGTGATAAATCACAGATAGATGTTGAATCAGAGGTCAAGAAGAACTCGGGATAGATTACAAAAGAATCTAAAGCAATTTTGAGCGATTTTGAGGTCTAGTTGACCAAGTTTGACCAGGGTTGACTGGAGTTGACTTTTGAAGAAAATTGTCAAAGATTTGAGAAAATGTTGATTGGATGTAATTCTGACAAGAAAGCAATGTCAGAAAGTTGACTGCACAAACGTCCAATCGTGTCGGTCCCAAAAATATTAAAATGCGATTTTGAGCTATATAGGAGTGTCAAATTTTGATTTTGATCCCAAAAATGGATTCAGAGCGGTCATTTTAGCTAAGGGTGAAATTTTCAAGAAAAATGGAGCATTTTTTAAAATTAGGTCAAAACCTATATATGAGTCAAAAGTGTCATTTTCAAATCATTTGCATCTATTGACTTTTTGAGAAGAAAAGAGATCTGAGCGAGAATGGTGGTCCCCATGAGTACTCATCAATTTAAGCAATCCAGGCATCACAGTTAGCCGACAATGTACGACCCTCTGGTAAGTGATCGATTACCTCCTAGTCAATCCAAATTTTACTGCTTTTAGTTGAATTTTTTTCTGGTTTTGATGTTTTTAAGAAATAGCCCGCGGGTTCTCGCACGAGGAACTAGTTTCTTCGCGTGGGTTGTCACGAAAGCTCAGGCGAGGAATTTCTGAAAATAAAATCCTTGTGGCTGTCGGTGGGCATTTCTCGCATGGGAGGTTACCCACGTCTCACGTGAGAAACCCTTTGAAAGAAGTTTTTTTGCGTGGACCGACATGAAACTTCGCGCAAGCCTAAATAGTTGCGTGCAACGAAGAACTTCTTCGCACAAAATTTTGCTTCTTCACACGGAGAGAATAGAAATTTGAAAGTAGAAAGAGTCTGTGTCATGTCTAGTAGAGTTTGCATTAGCTTTGTAACTATGTTTAGGATGTCTTCATAGCTTTACTGTATTCATTATCTTGAATCATAAGCCGAGTACTGATTGTGCATTATTGTTTGAATGTCTTGCAGGTCAATTTCCTAGATATTTCATTCAGATCACATCATCCTTCCATCAGTGGGTTGATCTGACAGCTAGATGATAGGGAGATAGCACACATTGATAGTCTAGGCCTTTCCCATCTCTGTGAGGTACCTGAGATTCGGGTAAATCACAGACTACTAGGAGCCTTGGTGGAGCATTTCCATTCAGAAATGAACACCTTCCACCTTCCACAGGGTGAGATGACAGTCAAGTTGTAGTGATGCCCG
This sequence comes from Thuja plicata, assembly GCA_018584345.1. NCBI lineage: Eukaryota > Viridiplantae > Streptophyta > Pinopsida > Cupressales > Cupressaceae > Thuja > Thuja plicata. The sequence continues at coordinate 3,407,592 of MU227142.1, read as the reverse complement.
AGCAAGAACACCGACGAGTAGAATCACAAGCATAACCGGCGGTTAGAAACATAGTGTAAACCAATGGAGAAGCCCGAGGAGAACTGGAGTGTTAACCAAAGCTATCAAAGAGTTAAACACCAAAATTAACTTGAGTTCAGAAATGACAAAATATCTAGCTGGCAGAGCTAAATATAGAGTTAACTAGTATTTATATTTGTTTTCATCGACAAGATAAAAACAGAGATAATTAAGGGATTTAAAGCTTGTTTTGTCTAGTTGGCAAGAAGATCTCAGTAAGATAAAATAGTAGTTTTCCTTTAAATCTAATTGGCGACAATTGTGGATCATGCCAAGATCAAGAAAATCAAGAACCTAACAATGATGATATCATGTCTATAAAGAAACAACTCAATTCATCATGAATTGGTGTGGTAGGTGAATGAATGAAAAGAGGATGATGAAGAGAAATTAATGAAGAGCAACTTCATATAGTCTTGATCAATAAGCTGGGGAAAGAGCTAAATTTTTCTATGCACACCGATCAACAAAGCACATCATCACCAAGCAAAATCAAAGTGGAGAAAAGGTATAAACTGAGATATATTGATCATAATAGTTTTATGAGATTACAATAGATCTGAAAATATGCAAGTATAAGTTGTATATTTGAACATACCATACTATTTCAGTTAAACCATTGACTCAAAAATTCTCTTAACCAAGCAGGATTTAAAGATCCTTTCTACATTGAGATACATCCAAAGGAGTATCAAAAATTTTGATCATGATGATAGCATGAGATGCCAGATACCTATTGATAGGCCAAGTGAGTGTTTGATCAAGGAAGGTAGGATAGAGATGTCCAATATCAAGTGACAGACTATACTTTTAAATCCTCTAACAAGGTCACACCTAACAGTGTGTTTGTAACCATTAACATGGTTGGTTCTTCACCGAGCTCACTTCAGAAGAGTGAAAATTTTGGGTTACTGGTCCCAAGTGGGTTTTCCCTTAACAGGGTTTCCACGTTAAAAATTGATGTGTTAATGTGTTTATGAGTCATTAATTTAGTGTTTTGCACTACACTTAACTTAATTTGATTGATTGGTATACTCTAGATAATTTACTGTATTTCGGTAAATTAATAGACTTTTATTTGGTAAACATACAGTAGAATTTTTTACAAAACATTCCAAGCAGTAGTAACTTGATAAAAGTATTTGGAGGCATTCATCTTATAGGACTGAAGATAACTAGAGGCTTAACATTGTGGTACTAAGTTTTTGGGTTGATTATTGGAATATTTTGTAGGCTACCGATTCACCCCCCCCTCTGAGTTATTACTAACATCTCATATTCTCTCCTCTTCATGATGAACTCATTTTACTAGGCTCTCCTTCTAGAAAATATACGGTCAAGATTGGTTATGAATCTAACTTTCATCATCAATATTCTTACTCCAGACCTACAAAACTATTATGGGGATCTCCTTGCCTCCCTAAGGCAGGTGCCTTTGCCTAGTTGGCCATTTAGAATAGGGTTCTAACAAGTACAGGATTAGATATATTAGGAATCCCTTGATCTTTCCCTTGCCACCTCCATGAATATTCCCAACATCATTATTGAAGGAGACTCAATGGTGGTCTATAACATAGTCTCCTCTAGAATATCCTCTTCTTGGAAACTAAAATACAGGTTAGATATGATTCTAAGTAATTTGGCACTCTTCTAAACATTTGAAACTAAACACTATTTCAGGGAAGTAAATATGTTAGCATATTTTTTGGCAAACAAATCTATTGATGACCCATTTCCGCAGTAGGGAGTGGATAAGTGTCATCTTTTGCATATGATTTAAGTTTGATTTGGCCAAGTTTTTTCTAACTCAAGGTATATTTATTATTGGTTGTACCAGTGTTTGATTAAATACCATCTTGATTAATTATAATGTTCCCCTTTTTCCATGTATTTATGCGTTTAAAATATAGGTGTCAATAGGATGGATTTTATTCATTCTAATGGATAAATGGTACTTTATGTATCTGTTGGTATGGTTGAATTTGGGCCTCTTGATGTATGTCATTTATTCACATGAATAGATGGGGAGTGGGGGTGTCCTAGATGGTATCTTAATTAATGCTCTTCTCATTACCAATAACTAGCTAAATAAGGCAACTGGTGACTATGCTTATGAAAATGTTCATTGGATTACATTTTGACATGTGTTATGGAAACAAATTGATTAGGATTAAAAGACTTATGGGTATGTTCTCTTACTCATTTGGGAACCTCCCTATTCTTGTGCAATAGTGGAATTTGACATTAAACATTGAGGATATCGTGTACTCTTTTCTAAGGGCCTCCAAAATTATGACGATTATGATGTATTTTACTAATGATTATTAGTTGGGTGATCTATGATAATTTTTAAGCCAATTCTGATTACACATGAAAAAAATGCTTATTATGTTCATCATACTAAGTGTTTTCCTTCTGCTAATTTTCTCAGGATAATGGTGTTTATGATCTACTGTGAATACTATGTGTATATGCTAAATGTGGCCTTCTTATTTAGCCATACAATTCAACATGGTCATTGTTCACCAATCACATACAAGAATGGATATGAAATTATCCATCTTGCATGCCTGCGTGAGTCGACCTGTTGCCTCCTATCTAGCTGGGGTTTTGAATAAGCTTTTAGTGTTCGAGAGTCCAACAACCATAGACCATTACTAGAATGGGGGATTTGAGAAAATAGGTAAATGAAAAGATATGAGGGAGATTAGGTTATTCTATAAATGAATGTGCAAGCTAGATTAATCTACCAAATGAATGCAAGATTAATCTATGAAAAGAGAGACTAAGCTAAGAATAAGAGAAAGTGCAAACTCATCTAGAAATGGATAATGATTATTCAAATTAAGATTTTCTTGAAATGAAGTTAAACTATGAATGTTTAGTCTAAAAAATGATATTAATCTACAGCAACAAATCTCTAATAACAATGTATTCAATTAGCAATTATAAGATTTAAGACTAGCAATTTCGAAAATGACAGATTACAAGACTAGTTTGAATGGGAGTTGAGAGAGTTCTTTTATAGACTGAGAGTTCATTCAGAATAGAAAGTTTCCTTTGAGAGAAATAGTTACCTTATTGAAATTCAATTGAGAATACCAAGTTTCTTTTTAGAGAAATAGTCAACTATTGTCTTTTTGAGTTTAACTAATTTGTTTCTCTTTTAAGTCACAGTTAACTCAAAGTTTCTATTTTTGAACTAGAGAGAAGATTTTGGACAGAATATTTAATTAAATAAATAGAATATGACCTCATAAATGTATTTTCTCAATTATTTGGAAAATTAAGTTCAATTATTGAAATGAGGATATTTATTTAATAATCAAATATTATTTAATTCCTTTTTATGTATTTTAGCTAAAAGGGTAAATTTAATTTAATTTAAGTGCTAGGACTTTGTAATTAAATTTAATCAATCATAAAGTTTATTTAGCCAATTATAATTAATATTTAGGAATTAAATACAGTATGTGACTAATGCAGATTTAGGATTTTCTGCATTTGACACTTAAGTCAAGTAGAGTCAGTCGAAACTCAGAATTGCCTAGTACAATAGGAATTTGATGATTCAAAAGAATGATAAATGCAACAAAACTGGTTAGGGTTGAAAGATGTCAATTTTGGGATGTTACATTTTTCCCCTCTTTGAATTGATGTGCGAGTAGCGCATTGATTCAAACAAAAGTATGATATTTGAAGCATAAAAGAATATTTGAAATTGATTTCGAGCATTGATGACGGTTTTAGAGGCATCTCCAGAATGGAGCTTAACTCTCTGAAGTCTAGGTTAGGTTGCCAAGACGCCGGTTTGATCAAGTTTTTGAGGGTCATCTTTAGAATGAATCTTAAATCTCAGGAATCTGGGTTAGATTTCCCAATAGCTAGCAGTGAGATTTTGAGAGCCATCTCTAGAACAAAGCTCAACTCTTAGGGATCTGAGTTAGATTGCTCAAATACCTAATAGATTATCACTTTTCAAAAGACTGTCCCCAGAACGAGGCTCAATATTTAGGAGTCAGGGTTAGATTTCCCCAATACCTGCCCATTTGAAACATAGTTAGTAGAGATTTTTAGGACTATCCCGAGAATGAAACTTAGTCACCCAATATCTAGGCTAATTTTCCCAGATACCAACTAGATCGAGTTTCATAATCATCTCTAGAATGGAGCTTGATTTTTAGAAGCTAGGGTTAGATTGCCCCAATTCCTAATAGATGAGATTTTGAGAGTCATCTCTAGAAAGGAGCTTAACTCTCAAGGACCTGAGTTAGATCACTCAGATACCAAAAATTAACATTTCAAGAATCATCTCCAGAATGAAGCTTGATTCTCAAGAGTCAAGGTTAGATTGCCCCAACACCTAATAGATGACAAGATATAAGGAACAAAGGTGCCCCTAGTGAGTCAAGATTGTGGAATACCCAGTTTTGACTATGAAGTACAAAAAATGAACATGCCTCAATGATGAGATACCCCTAGCAACAAGGATTTTTGAAAATTAGATTAGATTGATTAAAATAGATTCAAAGTGATTCAATGATGTAATCATCCTACCCCCTCGGGAGCAAAATAGAAAGATGACACATCATAATGAAGATTGAAAGTGATAAATCACAAATAGATGTTGAATCAGAGGTCAAGAAGAACTTGGGATAGATTATATAAGAATTTGAAGCAATTTTGAGCAATTTCAAGGTCTGGTTGACCAAGTTTTACCAGGGTTGATCAGAGTTAACTTTTGAAGAAAATTGTCAAAGATTTGAGAAAATGTTGATTGGATATGATTCTAACAAGAAAGTGACGTCAGAAAGTCAAATGTACAAGCGTCTGATTGCATCGGTCCCAAAAATATTAAAATGCAATTTTGAGCTATATAGGAGTGTTAGGTTTTGATTTTGATCCCAAAAATGGATTCAGAGTGGTCAATTTAGGTAAGGGTGAAATTTTCATGCAAAGCAGAGCATTTTTGAAAATTAGGTCAAAACCTATATATGAGTCAAAAGTGTCATTTTTAAATCATTTGCATCCGTTGACTTTTTGAGAAGAAAAGAGATCTGAGCGAGAATGGTGGTCCCCATGAGTACTCATCGATTCAAACGATCTACGCATCACAGTCGGCCAATAGCTTATGACCCTCTAGTAAGTGATCAATTACCTCCTAGTTGATTAAAATTTTACTTCTTTTAGTTGAATTTTTTGCTGGTTTTGACATATTTAAGAAATGGCCCGCGAGTTCTCGCACGAGGAAATAGTTTCTTCATGTGGGTTGCCGCAAAATCTCGCACGAGGAATTTTTGAAAAGAAAATCTCCGTGGCTATTGTTGGGCATCCTTGCACAGGAGGGTACCCATGTCTTATGCAAGAAACCCTCTGAAAGAAGGTTTTCTTGTGCGAACCGACATGAAACTCCATGTAAGCCTAAACTTTCGCGCGTAGTGAAGAACTTCTTCATGCAAAATTCTTCTTCTTCGCATGGAGAGAATTGAAATTTAAAGGTAGAATGAGTCTGCATCGCGTCTAGTAGCATTTGTGATAGCTTTGTAACTGTGTTTAGGATGTCTTCTTAGCTTTATTGCATTGATTATCTTGAATCATAAGTCAAGTACTGATTATGCACTGTTGTTTGAATGTCTTATAGGTCAATTTCCTAGACATTGCATTCAGATCACATCATCCTGCCATCAATGGGTTGATTCAAGAGCTAGATGATAGGGAGATAGCACACATTGACATTCTAGTCCTTTCCCATCTCTGTGAGGTACCCGAGATTCGGGTAAGTCATGAACTATTAGGAGCCTTGGTCGAGCGTTTCCATTCAGAAATGAACACCTTCCACCTTCCATAGGGTGAGATGATAGTGATGCCCAAGGACATATACAGGATCCTCTGGATACCCTTTCATGGACCCAGAGTAAAGTATGATGTTCAGTCGAGATTAGGTACAATGAACTTGAGAGAGATATTTTAGGATGACCTAGTCATGGGCCGAGCTATCATGTGGGAAGATTTGTTCAGAGTATACGGACCAGGGCATCGATTGCTAGTAGTTCTAGTAGCTTTCCTTGGTTGCTACCTTATGCTAAATCATGGTCAACACTATTTGGAGTGCGGATGGGGCCGGATGTTACAGCGTATGCTAACCAAGCCTGCCCATTTCGGATGGGGTTAGTGTATGCTAGCCCACATGTATCTTGAGATGCATGAGATCACCAATAGAGAGGTGAAGAGTATGGCTACTGACATGTTCATTTTATAGGTGTGGGCATGGGAGCATGTGCCAGTTACCAGGCCCATTTATGATGACATGAGGCTACCTTAGAGCCATATATTTGTAGTTACCGAGGCTTGATTACTTAGCCCACGCTGGGTAAGATACATCAGTGGCGAGCTTAGCTTGATGATTTGGTAGCCATAGTATGGTGACTATGGAGGTTGATCGAGCCTTGGGATAATGCCAGAGAGCAGCTCGGCTATATGTTTTTCTCATGGCCACTTATCGGCCGTGCTATTGTCGATATTGAGCAGTTTGTACTTATACGTATCTGGCGGCAATTTGGTCATGCCCATGACATATCTCATGAGTAATATCCTTATGCCCACTTCAGTGGTGAGGTGAAGAAGGGATGATCAACTCGATTAGATACCGAGTGATGCATGATAGATGTGTAATCACTATCTCAGACTTGGTGGGATTACATGGCCAAGGTAGCAGATGGGGGCATGATAGTGCCATATCGAGAGTGCTTTGTTACTCATCCATTCCTGCACTTCATAGATCCAGTTGGTATGGGGGTTCCCGCATAGGTAGTGCACCCACAAGTGCCATAGCAGAAGGTACCACAGCCACCTCCATAGCAGAGGCCTTGCACATGCTCCTTCCAAGTAGAGATTCCTGTATGACCCATGAGCATTGATCCTTGTGTAGGTAGAAGTGGTGCGCAGGAGAGATGGTCCCGAAAAAGGACCGAGCAGGCTGATCAAGAGGCCATGCAGGAGGACCCCATGCAGCATGATCAGCACCAGGGGCAGCCGAGTAGGGTCTAGTTCCCAGAGACCCATTATTACAGGTGCAAGATTCTCTACATAGATCCTGAGAGAGAGTCTGACAGCTATAGAGGCAGATTGGGGATTTGCAGATACAGGTTGCAGTGCAAGATACCCAACTGGTGGACTAAGAACAGGAGCTAGGAGAGGCCCAAGAGCAGTTGGAGAGATCTTGGGAGGAGACACGACAGTAGACCACCTGAGCAGCCTACTACTATGCAGCCTATGCAGGAGTAGTTCCTGATGGAGTAGAGCAGGTACCCAAGTTTTCATCATATGCTAGAGGGTCACGGTTGCAGATCAAAAGGATGTGAATTATCCAAAGGAGTGAGTAATTTATTGTCCAAGAGAGTCTTGCAAACCGCGTCAAGGGGTTCTCCTATAGGAGTGAACTCATGCTTGGGTAGAGGAGCCCAAGGTTTTGATCTAGAAAAGTTTGAAGGTGGTTTAGATTGTGTTGTAGCCTAGTCAGTAGCTTTGGTTGCCTACATAGTGGTTGTAAGATTGAATGCAACCTTTGGAGGCTCGGGAGTCACATTGTCGACAACTCCATCATTCACAACATTTTGTTTCTTGTTGACAAATTTGGATTTTTCTTTACCAGAGGAGGAGGACCCTTGTTTATTATCCTTGTGTAGGGTCAGTTCTCCTTTCTTAACCATGAACATTTCAATTCTCATAGCTTGTTTGAACATATCATGAAAGGTCAAAGTACCTTGTAGCTGTACTTGATACCCAAAATTGGGAAGGAGATTGTCTAAAAAGATGTCAAGCTTTTTAGACTCAGGTATTTTGTGAGAATACTTTGTATAAAGTTGTCTCCATCTCTGGAGAAATGTCAAGAAAGGCTCCCCATGGTTTTCCTCTAAGTTGCAAAGATCACGGATATTAACCGTATGTTGGATGTTGTGTGAGTAATGTTGCAAGAACAAGCTGGCAATCTCGTCAAAGGTCTTGAGGCTAGTCGAGAGTCTAGAGAACCACTCCATGGCCGACCCTCCTAAACTACATGGGAAGAGATGCATGAGGTAAGTTTGATCATGTATAAAATCCATAAAGAGAGCACCAAACTCTCTCAGATGATCCTAGGGATCAGAGGTACCCAAGTATTTGTTGTACTTGGGAAGTTCAACTCCTTTAGGAAAAGGAGGCATGCACAAACTCTTATAGAATGGGAATGGACAAATGCTTTCCAGTGTGAATTGTTTGGTAGGTTTGTCTTAATCCTTGATGAGTTGAAGGAGTTGTTCTTGCATACTTTGAACTTGTTTTAGCAACCTAGAGTTTTCATTTTCTTCCTCTTGTGTGACAAGAGTCTCTACATTGTAGTTTGAGGGCAACTTGGCCCCTTGATTAGCTAGTTCGAGAAGATATTTATTTTTCTCCTCCTTCAGGAGAATCTCCATCATCTTGTGGAAGTTTTTATTGGTACAAGCATTCATGATGTCTACCTGGGTTATTTGTGTCTCCTCGTCATTAGGGGGGTCTTGATAATGGAACTTACCCCTAGTTTTAGAGTGATCATTGTATCTGTTGTGCTCACCTAATTGATGTTGGTCTTCCATCTTGCTACTATGAAAGTGTTTAGTATGCATAGACTCAATATGAGGAGGTCAAGTATCCTGAGGTGTTGTACCTATGTGAACTCTTATTGTGTCAATAGTGTCAAGTTTAGGAATCAACTCTTCAGAATTTTGATGTTCTTCAAACAATGGGTTTCGGACCCTACTGAAGTCTACTCAGAATGAACATTGGATGTAAGGTTGAATGACAAGAGAGGAAGATCAAGATGATCCCTCACTAGAGGTATCTGATGAAGAGGAGCGTGAAGATCATCTACTGCACTCTGACTATGTGTTAAGTTTGGAATGACCTCTTCCTCGGTTTTAAGGTCTACTTCATCTAGTGACATGTGGGAGGAATGCATTGCTACTTTGAGTTGTAATAGTCATAGACAAAGATTATACAAGGGGAGTGAACTAGGACAATTCTTGGAACTATCTCAAGATAAATGCATAAGAGTGCCAAAAGGTGAAGTATTCCTGACACGAGTCGTTAGAGATAAGGCTAGAATAGCCGAGAGTTGACTATCGCATCGCAAGGTATGACAACACAGTAGAAAAATTAAATAAATAAGAGATGAGACAAGTTCAAGTGAGAATCATGAAGTTCTCAACACTAGATGTCTAGTTGTAGACTATGTACAGACAAGAAACAGGTAGACAGACCCAAAATAGAAACCAGATTGAGCAAAGGAACACAGAATAGGTAGCAAATAGCTCATTGTTTTCAAACTTTTGGGATAGTTGCGTGTGAAGAAGTGGGCCTGCATGAAGCTTTGCATCTTGGCATGGAAAAAGACCGACTGGTGACATAATAGAATAACAAATATCACAAAAGTGTGTGAAGCTTCTCAGAGCCTCACACAAATATTATCACAAACAGATGTGAAGAAGTGTTTTCTCACACGAAAATTGGCAGAAAGCCAAGTGAAATTGTCCAAAAATAGGCATTTGGAATAATTTTTGAGACACAGTAAATATTTTTCTCTAACAGAGTATGCAGTTTCAGATTGATATTTTGTTTGTTTGAATGTTATAGAACCAGTTATCGACAAGCACGGATAGGCGTGACACAAGCAATAGTTGTAAAAAATTCAACCAAGGACAAAGAAACTCGGAAGAATGAGGGAGTCTTTGAAAAGTTTTATCATTATAGATATTGAAGACTCAAAAAGACATGTGCTTATCCCTAAAAAGAAAATTGGTAGAGAAGACAAAATATTTTCACCATATTTTCACCACAACTTATGCGCATAGGTTCACCTCACACAATAGTGTCACCCCCAAGAGGGCACCCGTGTTTTTGGTGTTCCCAAGGACTCAATAGTATATGTTCAAAGATTACCCTATAAACAGGGGCTAGTGCCATATAGCACCTTCAAACATCCAGGTGTATGCCTATGGTTAGAATCTATGAGAGAGAATTTTCCCTCTCCCTGCGCCAAGATTATGTCTCCTTTCAGAGGTGAACCGGGTAAGCATCTAGCTACACTGGTGTTTAGTAGGATTCCATTCACATTAACCTTTAGTGGACTTGCAAGCGAGGTTGAGACATATATCCATGTTGACACCAAAAATTATACACCCTTGGCAAGAAAGGCTAGGAGCGGCATCACTCAGTACAACAGACATGGATTCCTCGAGATGTTCAACATCAAGAATCAAGAGGAAGAAATTAACATGGATTTGGATTCTTTCTCTCAACAAAGATACTTTATTATAGTGAGGTGGAATCACCGGTGAAAGGTGTGTACCCACTTAGGTCATTCCCAGAGGTTCAAATTTCGGTAGGCCTGCTAAAGGTTAGACTCATACTTGGTTCAGTTTCAAGGGTCTAAGTTTATTATTCTCCCCAAAGGGGAAAAGATCATACTCCTCTACCTCTACACCTTACCCAAACATGCAAGACATATTCATGACCGAGATAACTCCTCTTTCAACAAATCAAAGAGCTTCTAGGTTTATGATTCTCTCAAAGAGAGAAGAGCATACTCCCCTCACTAATGGACATGCTAATTTATTCATTACCTTTCCTTGCTCCCCAAAGAGTCAATCCCTTAGCAGTGTCTAGGTCTCAGATTAATTCATGGGAATCACTTCCATGTAATGAAGAGCCTAATACCCTATTCTGCTATCAAGACGCTTGAGAGATTATTAACAAGGCCCTACTTAGACAATGTAGAGAAAGCATGAAAGAAAATATAATGTTTTAGTAATTTTCAAAAGTTCTTTGACAAGCGTTTTCTGACATGCATCCTGCAATCAAACCATTAGCAAGTTTTCATAGTTATTTAAAGGAATCTTCATCATTTTTTCCTATAGACCACATGTTAAGCTGTTTCAGAAATAAAAACTTGAAAAACATAGTCAACAACAAACAGAAAACATAATTAGTGGTCAGAAAACATAATGATAAATCTACAAATTTTAAGATTTCTACTGTCAAAGTCCGTGTGAAGATATACCAGAAGCCGTGAAAATAAATAGTATGTATCACATGAAGTTTTGCAAAACTTCATGTGGTTGAGTTAGAAATTTCACGCGAACCTTCACTATAGAGCTGTACGGACATAAAACAGATTAATCAAAAGAAGTACAGAATGAGGCCAGAAATTAATTTTCTGCCCCACGGTGGGCACCAGAAATGTATATGCTAAATATGGCCTTCTTATTTAGCTATACACTTCAACATGGTCATTGTTCACCAGTCACATACAAGAATAGATATGAAATTATCCATCTTGTATGCCTGCATGAGTCGACCTATTGCCTCCTATCTAGCTGGGGTTTTGAATAATCTCTTAGTGTTCGAGAGTCCAACAAACATAGACCATTACTAGAATGGAGGATTTGAGAAAATAGGTAAATGAAAAGCTATGAGAGAGATTATTTTATTCTAGAAATGAATGTGAAAGCTAGATTAATCTACCAAATGAATGCAAGATTAATCTATGAAAAGAGAGACTAAGCTAAGAATAAGATAAAGTACAAGCTAATCTAGAAATGGATAATGATTATTCAAATTAAGATTTTCTTGAAATGAAGTTAAACTATGAATGTTTAATCTAAAAAATGATATTAAGATATAGCAAAAAATCTCTAATAACAATGTATTCAATTAGAAATTAGAAGATTCAAGACTAGCAATTTTGAAAATGACAGATTACAAGACTAGTTTGAATGAGAGCTGAGAGAGTTCTTTTATAGACTGAGAGTCCGTTCAGAATAGAAAGTTTCCTTTGAGAGAAATAGTTAACTTATTGAAATCCAGTTGAGAATAGCAAGTTTCTTTTG